>PVIY010003998.1:0-107098 GCA_004026745.1 Myrmecophaga tridactyla | reverse complement strand
AAGAACAATGGTATTGTAAACCAAAGCACTGATCGTTGTTGGTAACAAATCTCCAAGCTCCTGGTTCACCAGACCCTGTTGAAACTGTTCTTATAAACCTTTGCACTCTTTGTGGAGCTCTTCCATTTCCTGACTAGCCATCACTGGGAAGAATCTTCTCTTGTTTGTAAGTTCCAATAAAATTCATGTCTAACTCTGTGCCTGATGTGTCCTTCTGTCTTTGGGCAGCCCTGATCCAAGCCCTCCAAAAGCTGGCTTGGAACACATATATACAGATACACATTTTTTTTCTGGTTAGCTAGTTAATCATTTACCAGCACATAGACACCATGGATGACCTCACTGAATGTGGAGTTGGGAAGATATGGGCAATAACACACCAACTTTTCAAATGAGACTATATGAATTTTGGGGAGAAACTGTTTTAACAGTAGTAAATGGTAATGTTTGACACAACTAAAACTTCTCATTTATAAGCACACTGGAAAATAGGATGAAATGGTGACATATGCTATAATCCTGTAACCACCAAGATTAGCTTAGTGAAGAGGAAGAACATTCCTATAGGTGTGATTTTCAGGAAACAGAGTCTTATTTGACAATAAACATAAATATTAACACCTACTCTATGCCAGATGGTAATATATCAGAATGAAGAGGTGACACTGGAGATCACACAATTACTTAAAAGAAGAGCTGAGATTTGAATCCAAGCTGAACTAAAAACCTCCTGTGTTAGCGACTTAACTATCACTGTTTCCTACTTTCAAATAATTACATCTTCAGTCTAAAAATATTTCCTTTCTCTGATTTACAGAGGTCTCCCTCTTTAGTGAGGCAGGGTAGCAAGTCATTAGTTAGTAGCTGCATTGCCTGACACCTGACAGATACGGGAACTTTTCTCTGAAAGAATGGTACACTTAAGCAGGAGAGCAAATTCAAAGCACTCATTAAAATAGATTTGGTGGAGAATCAAATACAGGTCAGAGAACTATGTAAGAGTGATGAGAGAAATACTGTTGGTGGTTTCAAAGACAGTACACATGACTAAACAACTAAAAAAGTGCTTATTAAAAAAAAAAAGCCTGGAGTTTGAAATCATAAACTTTTAAATGTTATAATCTGAAGTAAATCATTAAAATCTTCCTGACCCTCCATTTCTCTGAAGTAAAATGGAGCTAATACTAATTGTAGGAAGTATATGGCAGAGGGGGCCTGAAATGGAAGGAAATACTTCTGAGAATGAATTATAATCAAACATACTGAGGACAGCAGCTGCATCTAGAAGTGATGGGAAACCCCAAATAATACGAACACAAGACAAAGAATTCTAATACTGTACAAATTTAATTAAGGTAAATTCAGTATGGTTCCAGAAAAGCAGGAGCACATGAGGCAGTTTGCCAGAACTAGGGAATTAGACTTGATTTAAAATCTACATTTATTAACTCTGTGGTGCAGAGCAAACTACTTGATATCTTCGAGCCGTTTATTGTAGAGTGTTGTGAACATTTATCTGACAAAAATTTATTGACTACAGAGTTGTAGTAGTTAGATAATGGGGATACAAAAGAATAAAAGGCATGATCCTTCCCTCTAATAATTTCAATACAACATAATAAATACTACAGTAATAATGATAGCAACATCTACTGAATGTTTCCTTTGTGTCAGGTATCATCAGAAGTGGTTTTCAACGCATTTAATCTTCACTTAATCCTCAAAACCTAAATCGTAGGTTGTATATAATTTCCATTTTATAAAAGAGGCTCAGAGGATCGAACAGCTATCAAGCCTTGAAACTGTGATGTATCTTGACAAAGCGCAGGAACTTAAAAATTTGTTCTTGTGCGGTGTGATGGAAGCGTACCAGGCTGAAGGAGCATCTTCAGTTTACCTGCCTTGTAAAACAGAGATTAAAATATTACTAACTCTTGTGGTTGTGCCGATTACAATGTCTTAGTTTCGGATCACACTGTAAAGCGGCTTTTAAGATAGGCTGTATTATCCTACATTGCTACCAACAAAGTAAAAGCTTTGCAGATGCTTTATATTTTGATATATGACAGGGCCACTCTCTTTGATTCTTTTTTTTTTTCAGTTTTTTGACTGTCTCACCTATTGTTCATCTCCATCTACTCCATTTTACATCTTCTTGTCCGCAAGAAAGTAAGTTACCTGAGAAGCCACTCAAGCGCGTACGAGTTGACCCCTGATAACGCCACAAGCGTTGCGCTGCAGCGTAGTCCCGAGCGCGAGTGCTCAGCCGAGTTCTCGCAGGAAGAGACGTGGTTTTGAACGAAAACGCTTAACCCCACCCTTCGTCCCAAAGGTCACATGACGGGAGCCTGCGTTCTAGACCCAAGGTCTTTGCGGAACATCTACTGGCTGTTAATTCGGCTACGGGGTGTCAAGAGGTCCGTTCCGGAAGTAGATCTTTTGACGGTCACTCGATGCGGAAGCGTCACAACCTAGCTGTCGACCCCTGGCGGAAGTTCGTCACATCGCAGTTGCCTCTGCACAGCGGATGTGTGTCGCCGCTTAGGTGACGCTGGGAAGTACTTGCAGCCTTCGCCGCTGCCTTCTGGTTGAAGCACTATGGAGGGAGAGAGGAAGAACAACAACAAACGGTGGTATTTTACTCGAGAACAGCTTGAAAATAGCCCTTCCCGTCGTTCTGGCCTGGACTCTGATAGAGAACTTTCTTATCGCCAGCAAGCGGCCAATCTGCTCCAGATCATGGGGCAGCGTCTTAACGTGTATCCTTTCGGACTAGGCCTTCGGCCTTAGAGTGGGTCCCGCCATGCTCCGGCGTCCAGGCCTCAGTACCTGTCAGGCACGGAAGGGGGAAGAGGGTGGACAGAGGCTGGATGTCTAGGTTGGAGAGCCCACAATTGGGCAGGTTGAAATGCAGTGTTCGCGCTGGGTAGCTAGGCGGAGTTAATTTCCCGCTTTCTTACGCTTGCCGCCGACCTTGCTGGGAATTCGTATCCTTCCCGGCTTTGTGTTTTAATCAGTCCTTTGTAGTCTCTCTTCAGCTATTCTGACTTCCTATTCTGGCGGCTTTGAGATTCTCCTTTTCCGCTATACCTGGGTGTCTGGGAGGTTTGACTGTTTTGATGGCTGCCGCCCAAACAGGGTGTAAAGAAAGTTTTGAAAAGTTCAAAACCCGAAGGTCTTTGTAGGGTGTCCTGGAACTAATGTCTCCAACGGCTTAGGTTTAAATTCCGATCCACTTATTTACTAGCTGTTTAAGTAGACTGTCAATTTCTTGGTTTACTTGTCTGTAAAATGGATTGATAACTTGGATTTGCTTCAGAACAATGCTCGTGTTTTGTGGAATTTTAGAGGAAGAAATGATGTCAGTTTAGATTTGTAGGAGTGTATACCTAAAATCTGATGTTTTTAAAAATCATTTGCAAAATATTGGGTTCTTCTTAAGTTACGTAAGTGCTAATGTGTATTTGCTTTCATTCTCAAAGTTGAAGTAATTTTAGTGTTTTTTTTCCACGTGTTTTTGTTTGTTAGGAAATAAACTCTTTGTGTCAGAGAAAACTAATACAGGTTCCTTCTAGTCTGTGCATATGAGAAATTATTGTTGGGTTGCAGCCTCTGTGAAATAATGTGATGCTGGCCGTAATGCTTGTTCCTTAAGATTATGGTTCAGCTTGAAAGAGGTGTTCTCCTTTATTATTGCAGATAACCAATTTACATCCCAAGCCTCCAGTCAGTAATGAATTGTCTTTTTCTTTGAAATTTTGTTTCAGCGCATTCTTAAAACTTTTTGTATCCGTTTTGTTTTTAAGGTTGTTCCCAGCAGGGCACTGCATTATCTCTGTCTACCCAACATTGCTTTCTGAGGTTTTTAGAAGAAATGCATTTTAAAATATTTCCCTTCAGTGAATGATTATCAAACGATTCCAGTGTTTCTACCATGTGGGAAGGCTTCTTGGCAGAGACCAGAGGAACTGAAATGTAGCTTAGAAGTTGAGGGATACTGGAGAAGTATCCAGGGGCCAGATCTAGGAGGGCCTTGTAAATCACATGAAAGAAATATTGAGCTAATGGATCACTGTTGCAGTAGGCAAGTGACAGAAGGGTTTAGATCATAAATAGTTTTGTTTATGTCCCATCTTGGTCCAAACTTCCTGAGAAACTCATTTGTTTATTCATTTTGTGTAAGACAGTGTTCAGTATCGATTGGCCATTAGTAATTTGGTGCAAGAAAACAGATCTGCTCTTTAATTTGGAGAGGTAAGTGTAAAATTTTTATTTCAGAGCATCTGATGTACCTGGCTTTCTGGTCTCTTTGGAAGGTGATAAAGGTTGTATTGTAGGGAATTGGTGCCTGCCTGTTTTTGGGCCTTAACTTGAACATTTCAGCTCACAACTGACCATCAACACTGCTATAGTATATATGCATCGATTCTACATGATTCAGTCCTTTACACAGTTTCATCGAAATGCAAGTATAATTTTTAATATGGTGTTGTCCTTTTGCGAATGATTTCAAATGTTTGACTTATTCTTAGAGTGTGAATTGTGATCTCTTTTATGCTATGGGGAGAGAATCTGTGAAGCAAGATATTGTTCCGGTAATGTAAGGTATTGGTAGAATGGGTGTTGGAGGAACTGTACACGCAGTCCTTTGAATTTGTGGATTAAATATTCCTGAATTCTGCTGAGTATCCAGTCAGCTTAGATTCCTCCTTCCTCTAGCCATTCCATACCTCTGATTGCAAGAAGCAAACCTTTATTAAGGGAGAAGTCAACATTTTAGCACTAAATGTAAACTATCTGATAGAGCCAGAATGAAAGGTTGTGGATGAAGAGAGAAATTTGAAGAGGAATTACATAATGTATAGTTGTCTTGCAAATTCTGAAAGTATTTTACAGTAAGAACTATATATATATTACGATATGGATTTGGAATCTGGGAGAAATAAATCTCAAATCAGTGTGTCCACCCTATACATGTGTTAATAATACTTCCCCTTACTTTTACCTTTTAAGCTAAATCTTCCTTCCTATATATATTAAGCTTAGCCAAGACAGACACTCATTTTTCTGTGTGTCCTCTAAATTCTGTGTGTCCTTCAGGTAACTTGTTGAGTGGATATATGATTGGTAATTATCCAATACAGAGATAATCTTTTGGTTGACCTTTTCCAAAATCCAGTGATACATTTAATTTGTAATTGTTTATCCTCCCTAGAAATCTATTTTAGGTGTATTTTGGAATTAGATAAAAAGTATCACCCTTTTAATATGTTAATTCTAAGGGTTTGGTTGTGATGAATCCGAATTCCAGTTTGAATGGACTTAATGAATTGTTATAACACTGATGTATTTATGTCCTGTTAAGCCCCCAGACATTTATTTTCTTAGACAAAAAAATTTTTAAGTGATGCAAACACTTAATTGGCATGTTCTAGAATTCATAAATACACAATGGGTTCTCCATTTATAAATATGTTTTAAGTATAGCATTTTAAAAATAATAAACTTTATTATTTTTAGAACCATTTTAGGTTAACAGGAAAATTGCACAGGAAGTACAGAAAACCCCTATATATACTTCCCACATGCAGTTTCCTCTACTAACATCTTCCCATAGTTTGGGACAGTTGTTGCAGTTGATGAACCAATACTGATATTTTAGTAACTAAAGTCTATAGTTTACATTAGGGTTCACTCTGTGTTATATATACAGTTCTTTGGATTTTGACAAATTCTCATGAGAATTATGTATAAATATACAGAATAGCTTCACTGCCCTAAAAGTTTCCAGTATTCCATGTATTAATCCTGTTCACCCTCCCCCAGCTTGTGCCACCACTGATGTTTTTACTGTCTTCTGTAGTTTTGCCTTTTCTAGAATGTCATATAGTTGGAATCATGCAATATTGTAGCCTTTTCATACTGAAACTTAGCAATATGCATTTTTTTCTTTCTTTCTTTTTTTTTTTTTAATTTGCATATGGGCAGGAGGCACCAGGGATCAAACTCCAGACCTCCAGCACGGCAGGTCGGAGCTCTGCCTGCTGAGCCACGGCAGCCGCCCAGCAATATGCATTTAAGGTCCCTCCTTGTCTTTTTGTGCTTGAAAGTTCATTTATTTTTATTACTAGATAATGTTCCATTGTGTGGATGTGCCACAGTTTGTTTATACATTCACCTATTAGAGGTCATCTTGGTTGCTTTCAATTTTTGGCAATAATGAATAAAGCTATTATAAATATTCATGTGCAGGTTTTTCTTGGACATATGGTTTCAACTCCTATGCTTTTTTTAAAGCCCCATGCTATTTTTTTTTTTGCATGGGCAGGCAAGAATTCTGCCTACTGAACCACAGTTGCACCACCCAAATGAGTTTTCTATTTTTTTTTTTTTGGCAGGGGGTGCATGGTCTGGGAATTGAATCCGGGTCTCCTGTATGAAAGGCGAGAATTCTATCACTGAACCAACCGTGCACCCTCTCCCATGCATTTTTAATGTTATTTTTTCTTATTACAAAGGTATTCCATATCAGTTCCTCATTTTAAGTGATCACATAGTATTTCTTTGTGTAGTTCCATAATTTGTTTTAAATGTTTTTTATTTTTGGTATGCTGTATGGTGGGGTCACACTTCATTCTTTTTCCATGTGTGTATCCTGTTACTGCAGCAACATTTGTTGAGTTTTTGGTTTTTGTTTGTTTGTTTTGCTTGTTTGTTTTGTTTGGGGGATGTACATAGGCCAGGAATTGAACCTGGGCCTCCCACATGGAAGGTGAGAATTCTGTCACTGAACTCCCCTTATATCTCCTCCATAATTTATTTTAAAAGGTCCCTATTGGTTGATACTTAGGTTGGTTTTGCTTGTTATTATTTTAAATAATATTACATGGGATTTCTTGCACATATAAAGTGACATATCTGAATATTATAAATGTTATGAATATATATTCAAAAATTTTTGTCAGTTTACCCTGTGAAAGATTATAGCACTATACATTGTCACCAGCAGTGTAAGAGAGTCCTTTTCTCTATCCTCTCACCACTATCAAATATCTTTATTTCAAAAAATATTTATTGAATTCTTACTATTTGTGAAGTGCTAGGGTTATGGTGGTAATTACTTTCTTATTTTTCATTTTTTCACTTAGTGAAGATGAGCTTCTTATTCCCTATTGGTCATTGTTCTTATGAAATTGAAGAATTGACTGAAAATTGGTTGATCAAAGATGCTTTTTTGCCACTTGTTATTGTTCTGATTTCTTGTTTATATGAGCTCTTTATGTTCTCATTTTGTTGTTTCTCTTCATTTATAGTGTTTTGGGGCCCAGAGTACATTCCTTTGTTGTTGTTGTTATAACATACATACAATAAAGCCTACAAAATCTGAAGTGAACAAGTAGAATAATTTTTGAATTATTAAAAACGTGTAACCTCTACTCAGTACTCTGGAAGATAGAGCCCTTGCCTTTTGATTGAAAGACTCTCGAACGTACTTATTTTTTACATGGGCAGACACCGGGAATCGAACCCGTGTCTCTAGCATGGCTGGTGAGAACTCTGCCTGCTGCACCATCATGGCAGGCCCAGAGATATCTTTTCCCTTTTTTTGCATAGGCAGGCACCGGGTCGCGAACCCGGGTCTCCGGCAGGGCAGGCAAGAACTGTGCCACTGTGCCACCATCGCCTGCCCTGAAATAGACTCTTTAGTGGACATAGTTCTGTCATTGCTTGCTTTTCTTTTTCCCATTTCATTCAGCAAGGATTTATTCAATCACAAATACGTATTGATCACACTCTTCTGGTCATGGGAGTTAAAGCCATGAATAAAAAAAGTCCCTACCCTCCCAGAGATTAAATTCTATTCATACCAAGTTAGACATATACCAATCAGTTCAATGGTAGACATACAGCATGTATGTATAGTGACACCGGGCATCCAGATGGAGATGAGCTGCCCATGGGTGGGAATCTGCCTGGATCTTAGATGGGAAGTCAGGAATTAGATGTACACTCGGGAGTTAATCAATATCGAAGTGATATTTAAAGGTATGATTTTTTATACAATTTAAGTCGCATTTTTAGATTTCTTTTTAAAAATATTTTTATTGAGAAATCTTCACACATATACAGTCCGTTCATAGAATGCAGTCAGTGGCTCACAATATCATCACATGGTTGTGTCTTTATCACCATGATCATTTTTAGAACATTTGCATCACTCCAGAAAAAGAAATAAAAAGAAAAAAGAAAAAGTCAGGTATCCCATATCCCTTACTTTTCCCTCTCATTGACCATTAGTATTTCAATCTACCCAATTTTTTTTACCCCTTATTCCCCCCATTATTTATCTATTTATTTTTCCTTCTTTCTTTCTTTTTTTACTTATCTGCTCATACACTGGATAAAAAGAGCATCAGACTCAAGGTTTTCACTATCACACAATCACATTGTAAAAGCTGTATAGTTATACAGTCTTCAAGAATCAAGGCTACAGGAACACAGTTTAACAATTTCAGGTACTTCCCTCTAGCCACTCCAATGCACTGTAAGCTAAAAAGGAATATCTTATAATGCATAAGAATAACCTCCAGGATAACCTCTTGACTCTGTTTGAAATCTCTTAGCTGCTGAAACTTCATTTCTTCTCATTTCTCTCTTCCCCTTTTGGTCAAGAAGACTTTCTCAGTCCCATAATGTCTGGCATTGCTTTTACTTTGTTTTTAAAAAGATTCAGTTTTATGTACTGAATTTCCATGTGCACTGTCTTAAATGTTTTCAAGTAGGGGCATATACAAGTAGTAGTATACAAGTAGTAGTGATGTTTGTGCATGTATGTGGTGCTGAGATGCCTAGCACATTTGGCTTAGTGTAATTTACTCTCATTAGTTGATTCTTAAGAGGCCAACCTTAATGGTTAAGAGTATGGGCTCTGGAGTCATACATGTCTGAATTTGGATCCTTGCTGCACTGTTCTTAGGCTTTGGTCCTCTGGTCTCTCATCTCTATAAAGTCAATAATACCTACCTCATAGAGTAGTTGATAGGATTTAAATGAATTAATTAATTAACCAAGTGTTTGTAGATAGCACACAGCCAATAAATATTATTTGGCATTACTATTTTTATTTTAAAATGGAGAAATTTTTTCATTTTTAACTGGTATATGAATTCCTCATAGAGAGAAACTTTGCCTTTGATGGGAAAATGCTTTTGATAAGCCATCTTGGCAAGTGAATCCGTGAGAGACATTGAGTATATGGTTGATTGCACAAAAATTACACTGAAATTTATTTCTTGCAGTGTTTGACTTAATAAGATTTTATTTTGCCTTTGTTTGCATACCGTGTTTTGGTTTGGTCCTTTCAAATACATTTTTAGCTTCTTGAAGGCAAGATTGTAGGCTTGAAACCTTAGTGTTGTTTTTGACGCATTCATTCAGTTATTCAGTTATAAAATCCAGTTAATTCTTCCCCTATAAATTTATATTTTCATTATAAAATTAAATGACAGGATATAAAGAAGAAAATGAAAATTTTCTTATAAGCCCACTTTAAATTGTTTTAAGAGATACTACTTTATTGAGTATCTAAAATATCAGTGAGACAAGATATCCAGAGATAATCCTGTTAGCATTTTAGAGTATATCCTATTATAGTTTTATTCTCTGGCTACAAATATATACATGCATATTTAGTAAAGCCTTGTTTGTTTCCAAAGTGATGTCTGTATTTCTTTTTTCGTTTATTTCTACTGCCAGTGCCTACATCAGATTTACTTTCCTTATGCCTGGATTAAAAAAAATTTCTTTTTTAAAAGTTAATTTTTAATATATCCCATCCTTTCTTCCTTCTACCTAATTAATCTTCTTAAACATTTCTTAAACTTTGCCTATTTTCTAAAATCTTTAGTGTCACTCTTAAAAATCTTCAGTGTTCCACATCCCATTATCTATATCATTAACTACTCAGTTTAGTGTTCAAAGCATGGTGCCTCACACCTGAATTCCATCCCCCATACCTTTGTTCATGTCCAGTTTCCTCTGGCCCTGCTTTGCTAACCCTTAAGGCTTAAGACTATATATGTAGCATTTCCAAATACAAGCTCCAAATACAGCTGAAACAAATGTGAAGGAAGAACATTGTTGCTGTGAATTGAACTTAATTTTTGGCACAAAATCTGTGCTAGAATGGTATGGAAACAGCAGGGATACAAATAAGTATTAGAATGCTTGTTGGTTCGATTGGGTAAAGTGATGTTTAAATTTTGTAATATTATTTATTGTATTTATTTCCTCCTAGTGAATTCTAGCTCTTGCCACTGATATCTTTGTCTAATTATAATTATTCTAGTTAAGATTCAAGAAGAGTTCCACTTTCTGGGGTTTCCCACATTACCAGGCTACATTTATGTCATATTACTCTAATCTTTTATATTGTTTAGTGTCTATTGCTTAATTGTATATGAGCTTGAATTGGTTTTTGTCTCCTTATTAGTTGTCTTCTATAAATAACCTCTTGAATATATAACTATGCTTTATATATCTTTTTAGATTTGTGATAAATTTTTATATGTAATTGAGATATAATTCACCCTTTTAAATTGTACAATTCAACGGCTTTTTGTATATTTACAAAGTTGTGCAACCATTACCATTATCTTAATTACAGAACATTTTCATCACCCCAGAAAGAACTCCATGCTTATTAATAGTCACTGCTTTTCTCTCCCAACCCCGCAGCCCCTGGCAACCACTGGCAACCACTGATCTACTTTTTATTTCTATGGATTTTCCTATTCTGGACATTTCACTGTAATCCTTTTTTTTAAAGCATAGGGATTTGCTCCATAAAGAGCTCCAAAAAACTCCATAAAGAATCTCATTTTAAAGAGAAAACTGTCTACTTAACATCTGATAGCTTCTTGCATAGATGGTTTTAATGAGCAATAGTTTATTGAAGGGTTGGTTCTCAGAAGTGGGTATGGATTAATGGTAGAAAGGAGAGGAGAAAACATTTTAAATAGGTGAAAAATCATAAATAGGAAGTTGAGAAAAGCAAAGAATTTGATTTGAGACTTAGCTCTTTTTAGATCTACCTTGATCTAGAAATAAATGGTAAATATGATATATTTTATTTTTTCTCCATCCAGTCTGTGGCTCCAGCAGCCTTGTTTCTGGCAGCTAAAGTAGAGGAACAGCCAAAAAAATTGGAACACGTCATCAAAGTAGCACATGCTTGTCTCCATCCACAGGAATCGTTTCCTGATACTAGAAGTGAGGTAGGGGGTTAATTACACATTTATTTTTATTTACTTATTTTGATTATAATTTAATTTGGTGGCCTTGATTTACTGAAGTCTGAATGGGGACTCTTAAAAGAGCATTTCAGTGTTTGTTTGTTCTTGATAAAAAAGTCATAAATTTTATGGTTAAAAGTTTGTGTTTATTGTATTAAAATTGGAAAATGCAGGAAAACAAAGAAGAAAATATATTACCAGCAGTGAACCACTATTTCTAGCTTTTTTTCTATGAATAGATATGCATGTTTTGTATGTTTTTTCACTTACTGTTTCTCAAATATTTTCCATCTTATTTTCTCTTTTAAAAATGTCTAGATAGTATTTCATCATCATGTATATATATATTTTCACCACTATAAATATCATTATGAAGAACATTCTTGTATGTAAACTTCTGTTTTGGATCCTTAAAAAAAGTGAATCATGTCACTAGTTTTTTTGTTTTTTTTTTTTAACTTTTTAAGAAGTTACCAAAAGTTAAATATACTCATAAAAGAACCAAAATATTAAGAAATGTTTAAAATAAAAATTAAAGTTCATCTCCCCTCCTGCTACTCCTAGACGGATACTGCAGATTACGATTTGATATGTATTCTTAGCAGACCTTTTCCTATGCATGTACACATAACTTTTTTTTTTCTCCTTCTTTCCTTCCTTGATTTTCTTAAAGAAGGAAAACTCTTTGCTGGCTTTAGAAGTCAGTAATTGGAGAGATGAGTTGTGAAAAATTGAGAGAGGTCAGACATTTGTAAATGCTTGGATAAACATTATGGATTTCTGTTACTAGATTATTTTAGTCTCTTGCAATGGATGTAAATGACCTTTATCAGATAGATAAATGAAATTGTGTCTTTTCTTCTGATCATATTGGAGAAAGATTTTTGGGGGTTTTATTTTTGTTTTCCCTACTGGTTCCTCCTAATAAAGTGAACTATGTGTTTTGACTAATTGACTATCAGTATGTTGATTTCCTTTATTTTCTTTTTGGACTGCACCAGTAGCTCTTGTTGAAAAGATTCATTGCTCTGGGCTTTAACTAGGTCTGAGACTAGTAAATGCAATTGGTCCATAGAATTGAGTTAGAAAAAATAAAACAACAACAACAAAAATCCCCTTTTTTGTAATCGCCTTTTTTTCCTTTCTCCAAAATGTATTTAGGTAGTTTCTCACCTAAGTCTCTAGTCCTAATGAGATGATTAGGAGAAGATACTTTCTCCATTATGGAAAACAGAGCTGGCATTGATAAGACTTACTCAAGATCATAAAGTTCATGGAAATTTAAGAACCCCAAAGTAGGGGATCTTAACTCCTGACTAATGCTGTTAATAGGAACATAATGGGAACCACATATAATTAAATTTTTTTTTAACATTTAAACCACATTGAAAATCTTCATTTAAAAAAACAGGTGAAATTAGTTTTAATAATTGTTTAACCCGGTCTAGCTAAAATGCTTTTTCAGCTGTAATCAATATTATAAAGCTGTTAATGAGGTATTTTACTTTTTTGAACTAAATCTTCTAAATCAAGTGGGGTGTGTGTGTTTACATTTATTGTACATCTTGACTAAGCTACACTCCAAGTGCTTAATTAGTCAAATGTGGCTAGTGGCTCAAATATTGGCCAGCACAGATCTGAAAGAATTTTGGAGAGGAGAGCTTTCTTTTTCCTTTGAACTCTTCTATTAAATTTTAGAAATCTAGCATTATCTAAAATGGGAAAGTTTAACAGGAGTCAGGTGTTTGACAGACCAATTAAATGCCTCCAGAACTGCTGGAACGCTCTGCAAGTGTATGGTAATAATATTTGTTGGAAAAAAATATATTTTTAATTTTCTGATATCTAAATTTCATGAAAAGTTTTTTAACTTTTTTTATTGTAATATATATATTATATATATATATACACAAAGCTAAGAAAAAAAACAATAATTTTAAAGCACTCTTCAACAAGTAGTTACAGGATAGATCCTGGAGTTTCTCATGGGCCACCATATCATCATCTCAGATTTTTCCTTCTAGCTGCTCCAGAACATTGGAAGCTAGAAGGAATTAATATTTTTTTATCAATACAATTGACTTTTTTTTTCTTTTTTGTGAAAAATAACATATATACAAAAACAATAAATTCCAAAGCACAGCGACAATTAGTTGTAGAACAGATTTCAGAGTTTGGTATGGGTTACAATTCCACAATTTTCGGTTTTTACTTCTAGTTGGTCTAAGATACTGGAGATTAAAAGAAATGTCAATATAATGATACAGCAATCATACTCATTTGTTAAACCCTATCTTCTCTGTATGACAACATTTTGAGACTAAATTAGCAGTCTCAAAATGAACAAATCTTTGGTTCTTGTATTGTAGCCATAAATGAATAGTGTGTTATCTCTCACCCACTACCCTAGGTTTGTTTTGTTTTGTTTTGTTTTAAGGGAGAATCTGTATTGAATGGGTTAAGGATTATATTTCATTTTCTACTTAACCTCCTAATCCCACCCTTGGCTTTTGTTATTTTGGTTTCCCTTGGAAGCTGTTAGAGAATTGTTTAGCTTTTATGGGGAGTAAAAAATTTTATGCCTTTTTGGGGAGTAATTTCTGTTTTCTTACCTGTAGGTTTATCTCCAACAAGTTCAAGATCTGGTGATATTAGAAAGCATAATTCTGCAGACTTTAGGTAAGTTTATTTTTCTTCAAAATTAAATATGTATGTGTATATAATGATATGATTTGACAATTTGTAAAATAGTAAACAGGAAGAAATTTCCTTTGGGATGGTTTCTGCAAAGTGGCCATTTGTTTCTGCCCTATAGAGGCTTTAGAACTCAGGGTTTTAATCCAGACCTATACCACAGATAGAGTTCAGGTACAGCTGACCTTTGAAATATGAGTTCATGTTTTTTTCCATTCTAGTGTTCATGATTTTTTTTAAGGTTTTAACCTTAACACCTTTTAAAGATTTTTAACATTCTGATAAATAATGATAGAAGCTAAAGAATTTTTTCCTTCCATGGATTTTTATGGTCTGTTTTTAAAGCTAATAATCTGTGTGTAGAAATACAGAGTACAGATGGAGGAACTCAAGCTGTAGCTGTCGGATGGGCAATTCCAAGCTATTCTGATACTTATTTTTATTTTCAGCAAAGACTGCCTTGAAGAGCTTAGCAGATATGGAAAATAAATAATCTGTTGTTTTGAACTTCTGTTTTTCTCTTCTCTAGATGAGGGAGGGGTTTTTATGAGTTGTGTTGGAAAATTATTGGTATACCTATGTTTTATTACACATCTATTTTATTGTACATGGATAAACACAAGGTGAGTTCTTCAAACTATCTCTAAAGTTAATTTCTGTGTACTTGAAAAATAAATTATCTCCAAGAATATCATATTCAGGAGCCAAAAATATATTTCATGTGGAATAAATTTTTATTATTATTATTATTTTAATTGGAAACCAGTAGATCTAATTTACAGCAACCAGTTACCCTTATAGAATAATTTATATCATCTAACTTTCTCAATAGAATTTATTTATATCTCAAGAAAACTTATTCGAAGATAATTTTTATAAACACACTCATCCTCTACTAAGTAATTTTACTAAATACGTCTCGAAGTTGGATAAAATGATCATAATTTGTTGCAACTGAGATGAAAAAAAAAACTGAGGTAAGAGAGGAATAGGTTTTAAAATGTTTTGTTTTTCCCAAGGTTAAAGTTTGTAAGGTAGTCGTCACTGTGAGTGACTGCTTCTTCCTATCTTATATTAGGTTCTGTTCGGTTCTTTTGTTTCTCAATAAGTGTTTTGTTTTAAGAGACTATTTGTTCCTGAGGGTCTTGAGACTGTATTAAGTTTTTTTTATCTTAGGGGGACTTTTTGCTCAAAAAATAAAGCAGTTGTGGAGATAATACATCTTAAGAATAACATGCTGCCTACTTTGTATGACTCTTAGCCTCTGGATAGCAATTTTGGGAGAGGGAAATAAGAGATTTTTAATAATGACAGATAAATAGGTATGAAATGTCTTGAGTATTTTTAGCTTTTTAACTTGTTCCTTTTTTTTTTTTTTTTTTTTTTTAAGGCTTCGAACTAACAATTGATCACCCACATACACATGTGGTAAAGTGTACTCAACTTGTTCGAGGTAAGGAATCTCAACTAGAGGAGCTATCTTAAATTGCTTTATTATTTAGGGACTATGATTTGCATAGCAACATAACCCAGTTGCTTTTGACAAAAAGTAAATTGAAAACCTGCCTTGCCTAATCCAAATGAGGGTTCTTTCCATTGAGTTCTTTTAATGAATGTTTTTAAATGGTCTCCTATTAAAGAGAGTTAGCCTTTTGAACATATTTGTCAAAGCTGGGGGCAGATTTTGTAAAGTCACCAAGTCATAAGTATATAACAATAATTTTGAGGATATCTTGCGGGTGGCTGACTTCTTTTGATCCTAGAGTGGTTGTCCTAGAAACTTTTCTTTTAATGGCCACCCAGAGGATCGTCTAGAATTTTGACTCTTGCCAATAAAGGAATGTTAGATAGTCCTGACAGTACTTTGGCAGGACTTTTCTTTTTTCTAATCTAATCTAATTTTAGTGGCTATAATCGATTTTGAAACCTACTTCTGTTTGTGTTTAAATAGTAATATTAAGAACATCTGGACACCATTGTACATTTGAGTGTCTTTTATAGTTTTGTAGAACAAACTGATAGTTGGTTCTCTTTTACCTTTCACTAATGTGTTTCATGTGAAAATTCCCAAAGTTTTCCCCAAGTCCTTCTTTATATTTGAAAACATTGAATAGAGATTGCCATATGCTAAGATTGGCATATGCTAATATTGAAATGACCAAGTTCATAAGGAAGATAAATATTTTAAAGGATGAATGTGGTTTTAATTGTAATATATTAATAATTTATGCATTATTTGATGATTTGGGAATATATCATAAGCTACTGGACTAAAAACTTAGAATTTTTTTCAGGGAAAGTCACTTTTCTTAAATATGTCAAGTCCTTCTGGATTCTAATCTTGCCTCCCAATTAGTTCATTCTCTAGCTCAGTATTTCTTAGGGTTTCTCCTTGCATCAGAATCTTGGTTACTTGTTAAAAATGCTTGCATCCCTCTCTAACATATTGAATCAAACTCTTAGCGAGGATTCCCAGGGATTGCATTTGAACAAGTATTCCATATAACAGGCATGCAAAATAAAGCTTGAGTCCCTAGGTCTCGAAGCAGTCTAATTATTAATGTAATAATTTAAAAATGTTCATCTGTTTCTTTTGGTAGAATGTAAATATCAGGTAGAATGAAAAATCAGGGATCATATTTGCCTCATGTACACTGTATTCTCAATACCTTGCAAATATTAAGTGCTTACCACATATTTGTTGAGAATGAATGAAACTAATACTCTTTTCTTCCCTCCCCCCATTTGTTTCTTTTAGCAAGCAAGGACTTAGCACAGACTTCCTACTACATGGCAACCAACAGGTTTATATTTAATTTTTTCCCCTCTATTTTTGTGATAAGAATTTTCTTTGGTTGGAATTATCAGCTTTTGAGGGCATATGGAAAGATGTAAGGTCTGGCCCTTGTAAACTTGGCCTCAAAGACCTAGGCATGGAGATGATTTTTGATACCATGTGTTATAGTCAGTTCTCTTATAAATGTTAACTTTTCTGTGTGGTTTTCATGTTGTATTTTAAATTTCTGTGATGTTCTTTAATTTGCCAAGGTGATATAATTATTTAGTACTGATTCTTTTGAGACCCTGCCCAATTCTGCATTTGTAATTTACTTTAAAATATCCAAGACACAGTCCTGAAAATTCACTTAAACTTAGGGCTCATTGACAGTGACTGGAAATTGAATTTGGAGGATTCTGCAATAATTATGACATTTTAAAGAGATTACTTTTTCTTCCCCTGCCCTCATACATACAGGTACTTTTATGCTTCAAGAGTTGAAATATTTTTTCTCCCCCACCGCTTTCTTAAATACATTATTAATATATAACATGTAGTACCAAATGTTTTGACTGTTTTCATCTCTAATCTATTGATTGTTGCTGGAGACCATTGATAGCCTCCTAATGACTGTCAGGGCTAAGAAGTTTGTTTCATAGCCTGATAGGGGAAATTTTTGAAATAAACCATTAATCAAGCATATTTTCACTTGAGAGAGTGATTGCTGTTTTATTATTTTAAATTGAGCTGAGCTATGATTGGCAAGAATCAAGATTATTTTTAGATGATTTCCTTAAATTCTGAGTTCTCAGGATAATAGACTTTTGTTTTAAAAAAAATGGAATACTTTTTAAACACCTCAATTACCAATTACTTGCTGAGTATATATACCGAACCTTTTTTTTTTTTTCTCCTTTTTTCTTTTGGTCCCTGGTTAGTGTATGTATTGAATGATATAAAGTCTAGTTAAGAAATATTTGGAAATGTTGTTACCTGAGCAGGTGGGTTAATAGAAGAACATTATATTGAGTGCTGGATCAGAGCACTAGATATTTCTTGCCCTTCTTGCTCTCCAGTGTTTTTTAAACTTTTTATTTTTAAAAAACTTTTTTTAAATAATGGAGAGTTTTAGCTTTGGGTTCAGAATTGAGAACTCATGACACTCTCTGTTTCCTTCCCTCTGATGTCAGCCTGCATTTGACCACATTTAGCCTGCAGTACACGCCTCCTGTGGTGGCCTGTGTCTGCATTCATCTGGCTTGCAAGTGGTCCAACTGGGAGATCCCAGTCTCAACTGACGGGAAGCACTGGTGGGAGTATGTTGACGCCACTGTGACCTTGGAACTTTTAGATGGTAAGTTTTAGAGTAAGGGACCTTGAAAAGCACTTGCTCTTGAACTCTCACATATATGGCCAAAGGTGACTTGATTCATATGGAAATAGTGAGTTAGTTGAGGTTATTCTTGTTTCATTACTCTGCTTCTCTCAGTCTTTCTTCAATGTTTTATTTTGTTTGTAGAACTGACACATGAATTTCTGCAGATTCTGGAGAAAACTCCTAGCAGGCTCAAATGCATTCGGAATTGGAGGGTAAGTATTGATTGCTGTCAACTTGTGGAATAAAACCAGTTTCTTCTTTTGATTGCACTGCTGAATATACTGGAATCAGACATATAGCCTAGGTTTGGAATTTCCCCTTTTGTGGTAATACAGCAATCATGATTTCAACTTCATAGCTTGGATACTGGCCTGGAAGCCAGTGGGTGTATGCGATAGTAATATTTTCTTTGTGTTGTGCAACTCTTGTGACATGGTCATTTAATTACCATCATTGGCTGAGTATTTTCTGTGTGAAGACTGTTAGGGAAAGAAAGTGGCTTCTCTGAGTCACTGGCTTCTGCTAGAGGCAAGATAGAGAATTTCAATATTAGAGCTGATATCATAATTTTGTCTTTGATATTACCTACCTTTTCTTGGTGAGGGGAGGGGTGCATGGGCTATGAAATCAACCTGTTCTCCTACATAGCAGGTGAACATTCTACCACTTAACCACCCATGCACCCTGATATTACCTACTTTTTAAAATGGGTTTTTAGGGCG
The DNA here is from genome assembly GCA_004026745.1 of Myrmecophaga tridactyla. Classification (NCBI taxonomy): domain Eukaryota; kingdom Metazoa; phylum Chordata; class Mammalia; order Pilosa; family Myrmecophagidae; genus Myrmecophaga; species Myrmecophaga tridactyla. Next base: position 88,231 of record PVIY010003998.1, on the reverse strand, counting down.
GGCCATGCTGGCTCAGCAGGCAGAGTTCTTGCCTGCCATGCCGGAGACCTGGAATCGTTTCCCAGTGCTTGCCCACGCAAAAAAATAAAAAATAAAAATTAAAAAATAAAATGGGTTTTTAGAATTTTGTTTCATATAGATTGCAGTCTAAAGTTGTTTTTCAAAGTCTTATAGATAATGGAATTACTACTTTTTCCAATGTCAGAAGTTTGTTTTTTTTTAGTCTTTTTTAAAATACAAAAAAACACCAAACGTAAACATTCTTAACTGTTGATCGTTCTGTTCTACATATATAGTTAGTAATTTACAATATCATCACATAGTTGCATTTTCATCATCATGATCATTTCTTGGAACATTTGCATCTATTCAGAAAAAGAAACAAAAAGACAAGAGAAAAAAATTCATACATACCATACCCCTTATCCCTCTCCTTCATTGATCACTAGCATTTCAATCTAAATTTATTTTAACATTTGTTCACCCTATTATTTATTTTTATTCCATATGTTTTACTTGTCTGTTGACAAGGTAGATATGAGGAGCATCAGACGCAAGGTTTTCACAATCACACAGTCACATTGTGAAAGCTGTATCATTATACAATCATCTTCAAGAAACATGGCTACTGGAGCACGGCTCTACATTTTCAGGCAGCTCCCTCCAGCCTCTCCTTTACATCTTGAATAACAAGGTGATATCTATTTAATGCGTAAGAATAACCTCCAGGATAACCTCTTGACTCTGTTTGGAATCTCTCAGCCATTGACACTTTATTTTGTCTCATTTTACTCTTCCCCCTTTTGGTTGAGAAGGCTTTTCTCAATCCCTTGATGCTGAGTCTCAGCTTATTCTAGGATTTCTGTCCCACGTTGCCAGGAAGGTCCACACCCCTGGGAATCATGTCCCACGTAGACAGGGGGAGGTTGGTGAGTTTGCTTGTTGTGTTGGCTGGAGAGAGAGGCCACATCTGAGCAACAAAAGTTCTCTTCGGGGTGACTCTTAGGCCTAGTTTTAAGTAGACTTGACCTGTCCTTTGTGGGGTTAAGTTTCATATGAACAACCCCCAAGATTGGGGTCTCAGCCTATAGCTTTGGTTGTCCACACTGCTTGTGAGACTATCAAGAATTCAACTCGGGGAAGTTGAATTATCCCCCTTTCTCACCATTCCCCGAAGGGGACTTTGCAACTACTTTTTTTTATTCACTGTTCAAATCACTCTAGGATTTATTGGGGCATCACTCTGGACAAACCAACAAAATCTCATGTCCTACTCAAGGTTCCATGTACTTATGGTGTTTAATTAAGCTGTCTACATAAGTTATATTAGAAAATGCACTAGTCAAAATATGAATTTTGTACCAAATATTTTTTGCTTTAGTCTCATACATAAGTTAAAATTTTTAAATAATAATTACCATCTATTTTCAGCACCCTGCAGTAGTGACATTCCTTTGTTCTTCCTCATACAAAAACATTTTAAAAATTTGTACATTTAGTCACTATCATTATACACTCTAGGCTTTCCTAGATTATACCATCTCAGTCTCTATCGTCTGTCTTTCCTTTTGGTTTCATTTGTGCCCCCAGCCTTCCTCCCTCTATCATTCTGTTTTTAAAAACTTTCCCCTTCGTTTCCATATTCACAAGCTTGATTTCGTTCTCCTGAGTTGAGTGAGTTGCAGAAAATGGGTTTGCTTCTTCGACATCTAGGCTTGGAAGGAGGCTTGATAGCATTTAGTGCAACTTCTATTTTTGGATAAAACCTCACCATAATTCCTAGAATTTGCATATGGAGTAACTGCAGTTGTAAGGAGTCATAAGAAAACCTATGTTCCTGAATGATTATTATATAAGCATACTTTTTTTGTTGTTGTTGCCTTGTTATATTTGTACAGATTGCTGTGACTCTTGTTGAATGTATTTTTATTTTATTTTTTAATGTAACTTTATTAAGATATATTATATATTATACAGTCCAAAGTATACCTTCCGTGACTTCCAGTACCATCACATAGTTCTGTAATCATCACCTTAATCAATTTTAAAACATTTTCATTACTCCAAAAATAATAAGATAAAATTAGAATATAAAGAAAAAGCAAAATACCCTATACCCCTTGTCCTCCACTATTTTTGACCCCTGGTATTGTGTGTGGTACATTTGTTAAATATTAAGATATTACTATTATATAGTTCATAGTTTACAATAGGGATATTTTCTCCCAAATACCCCTCTATTATTAACTCCTTATAATAGTGTCATATATTTGTTCTAGTTCATAGAAGAACTTTTTTATATTTGTATTATTAGTCACAGTCATCATCCACCAGAAGATTCACTGTGTTATACATTCTCGTGTTTTCACCTCTGTCTTTCCTTCTGGTGACATACATGACTCTAAATACTTGTTTCAACCACATTCACTCACAGTTCAGCACTTTCATGTAAACTCACTATAATGTGCTACCATCACGTCTATCCATTTTCAAACGTTTAAGTTCAAACTAGTTAAACATTTAAAAATCTTACTTTTCCTGATGGTAATAGTTATTGGATCTCATGTTAGGTTAGTCTCCTCCTTCTGGCTTATATTACCTGAAGTGAAGATATTTCATTTGCTTAATTCTAGGCATGCCAGGCTGCTAGGAAAACAAAAGCAGACGACCCAGGAGCAGATGAAAACACTTCAGAGCAGACAATCCTCAATATGATTTCCCAGAGCTCTTCAGACACAACCATTGCAGGTTTAATGAGCATGTCAACTACTTCTACCACAAGTGCAGTGCCTTCCCTTCCAGCCACTGAAGAGTCATCCAGCAACTTAAGCAATGTGGAGATGTTGCAGGGTGAGCGTTGGCTGTCCTCCCAACCTCCTTTTAAACTAGAACCTCCTCAGGGCCATCGGACTAGTGAGAATTTAGCACTTATGGGAGTTGATCATTCCTTGCAACAGGATGGCTCAAATGCATTTATTTCCCAGAAACAGAGTAGTAAGAGTGTGCCATCAGCTAAAGTGTCACTGAAAGAATACCGTGCAAAGCACGCAGAAGAGTTGGCTGCCCAGAAGAGGCAACTTGAGAACATGGAGGCCAATGTGAAGTCACAGTATGCATATGCTGCCCAAAATCTGTTGTCTCACCATGATAGCCATTCTTCTGTCATTCTGAAAATGCCTATAGAAGGTTCAGAAAACCCTGAGCGGCCCTTTATGGAAAAGGCTGACAAAACAGCACTCAAAATGCGAATTCCAGTAGCAGGTGGAGATAAAGCAGCCTCTTCAAAACCGGAAGAGATAAAAATGCGCATTAAAGTTCACACTGCAGCGGACAAGCACAGTTCTGCAGATGACAGTGTCACAAAGAGCCGAGAGCACAAAGAAAAGCACAAGACTCATCCATCAAATCATCATCATCATCACAATCACCACTCACACAAGCACTCGCACTCACAGATTCCAGCTGGCACTGGGAACAAACGTCCAGGTGATCCAAAACATAGCCAGACAAGCACCTTAGCACATAAAACCTTTAACTTGTCTAGTTCTTTCTCCTCTTCCAATTCTGCTCGTAAAAGGGCCCCCCCTGAAGAGACTGGAGGAGCAGTTTTTGATCATCCAGCCAAGATTGCCAAGAGTACTAAATCTTCTTCCATAAATTTTTCCTTTCCTCCACTTCCTACAATGGCCCAGTTGCCTGGGCATAGCTCAGACACAAGTGGACTTCCTTTCACACAGCCCAGCTGTAAAACTCGAGTTCCTCATATGAAACTGGATAAAGGCCCCACTGGACCCAATGGCCACAACGCAACCCAGGCAATAGACTATCAAGATACTGTGAATATGCTTCACTCTTTGCTCAGTGCCCAGGGTGTTCAGCCCACTCAGCCCCCTGCATTTGAATTTGTTCATTCTTATGGTGAATATGTGAATCCACGGGCTGGTGGAATCTCCAGATCTGGCAATACAGATAAACCACGGCCACCGCCTCTACCATCAGAACCTCCTCCACCACTCCCACCCCTTCCTAAGTAAAAGAGAAAAAGAAGAGGAGAAAAGGACTTCTTTAAAAAAACCTTTTTTTTTTTTTTAAACTACTGAGTCTGGACTAAGAAAATTGCTTCCATTATGAAATATATCATCTTTCTTAAACTAGGGAAGAAATTGATAATGAGAAGTAGGAGAGTGGTGGAGGGCCTTGGTTATTATATCTTACTGCCTCAGAAATCTAACTATTTTATTACAGTTTTTACTGATATTAGGAAGGTGGGACTCTGTTGAAGCTGTGAAGGATTAAGAACACTTTCTCTATTCTTGGCCTTTCCACCTCCTAATTAGGTTGATCGGAGTTGATATCTTCCATCTTCTTGCCAGAACTGAAATATGGAGGTTTTGTTTTATCAAACAGTTGTAGATCCTTTGGGGTTTAATATGTCAGAGGAGAGGAAGTATTTAAACGTCAAAAACTTTTAAAAGACTTTTTAAAATAATTTAAAGAAAGTAAGTTATCTGTTTAGTTTTTTTATATAATCGGGGAGGGGATAGGGATTTTGCTGTTTGTATGAAATACATAGCAATGACATCGGGGTGGGGGGGACGGGATTGGAGGGTGGGAGTGTGTGCTGGGGGTGGGAGGGTAGGCTTTTGGTCACGAGTTCTGTGATAGGCTCAGGCCACTTGAAGTGTTGACACCTTTAAGTATGTATGTAAGTGTGGGTATGTGTGTTTTTAAGTGTGTGTGTTTAAAAATCATGTTTTACCTTTCCCTCCTTGTCCCTCACCATTTTCATTTCCCAGTGGTCTACTAAAGAGAATATGGTGTCACCTTGAGCACATATAGGAAGGAAGAGGCATGCATTTGACATAATATTTTTCCCTTTCTTTATGTTATAATTGAGTGGCAGTCCTTTAAATTCTAGTTTGGGCAAGTGTAGCTATGGCCTGATTCTTGACTCCATTATAAAACTTCCTTTTCAACTCATTTTTTCCTTTGATGCAGAACAAAGGTGGGTTGAGGAAGAGGGGTTGGAGGGTAATGCCAGCTTCTGTCCCACGGAATTGGGTGTGTCTCTTGTTTGTTGGGCTTTGGGAAATTGTTCAAGTCAGAGTAGTCTCAGGGTTTCTGAAGGGAATGGGGATGTACTATATATCCTGTCTATGAAAACCCAGACTATATGTGAGAATGTTTCTGGGAGAAACCATGGAGCTAAAGGATACTAAAAACAATAAAATTGTGATTGGGAATTTTTAGGACATTGTATTTTAAAAATACATTATGAATGTAACTTGCTTTTGTATCTGTATATCTGAAGGAAAACAGCTGCATTCTATATTTTTTTACGGGCCTATGTGACTTCAGAGATTGGAGCTTATGAATTGAACAGTACTGGTGCCATGAGGCAAGCCAGCCTAGCCCACAGGTACTGGCTTTACCTTATAGATAGAGGTTCTTGAAGAGGCTTCTAAGGGTCCTTTAAAAAACGGGTCTTGATAAAGGGGCTTGATTGTACCAGATTTTAGGAGTGAACATTTTAATGAGGAAAGAAATCTTTCAAGGTGCTAGAAAGAATTCTTAGACAAGCTCTCTAACTGCAAATACCACCCAGCCTCAAATCATTAGATTAAAATTCTTTGGTGTTCATGGCATTTTTGGCTCTGAAGCAAATTTGAATTCTGTCTTGTTTGTAATGCAGCATTCTTCATGCCAAATATTCTTTAGGCAGAAGTTGAATTCTTTTAATTCTAAGTCATAGGGGATAGGAGTTATACTTGTGCTGCTGCTGCTTGCCAGAAACTGGTTGGGAAGAGAAAGTGAGGCAGTTGAATTGATGATGCACTGGCTTAAGAAATTTGTAGAATAAACCTTAATTGAAGGTACATAGAATGAAAAAACTCAATTCACAGTTGGAATTAGTGTCCTGCATCTCTGAGTATTTGAACTGTCTACAGTGCCTGCCATTGCTGTATAAAATTAGGAGCTCTTTGCCGGCCTATAAACCAATAATACTTTTTGACTTGAATGTCAGTTCACTTTCTTGATATTTCTCTGTTGTGCTAGATAATTGGTAGATGTGAGGTTGTGTTTTCTAAATTTAGGTTGTTTGTTTAGATTTTGTTTGGTGGAGTCTGCTTCCTTTCTTGACCTTCCCAAAGGAAATATGTCATTTAGTTTGTACTTGTATCTTTGTGGAATTGATGATCACTGAATTGATTGTGCAAATGTTTTTTTCTAGCTTTCACATATTTTCCAGTCACATGCACTCCCTCACCATAGAGACAGGCGCTTATCCACATGGCATCATAGCATTCTTCATAGCAATCTAGTTAAGTTCCTTAGAACTTTGTCAAGAGTGGACCAGAAAAAAAAGTGCTTGCTAGGCCTAAGAGTTGCTTTATTTTGTGTAGTCTGGTCTTTGCACTAGTAGATCATCAGTGATATACGTCAATTTAGAGACCTTTCCGTATTAAAAACCTAATGTTGTCTTAGGATACCTAGTGTCTGCTTTTAGATCTTTGCACACGTCGTGACCCTCCTGCTGTGATCTGCATGGAGCTGCTGTGTTGTGTTTAAGTTAGCAGATACGCCTGCCATATCACTGAAAGTCTATAAACTTAATAAGTCTTCTGAAGGATTTGTGGTTTCTAAATTCTGTGTATCTTCCCTGTCCTCACACTTTCAAAGGGTGAGAAATGAGGTTTATGTCCCCAAAATTAATTTAATAAACATGGATTTTTTTCCTCCCTTTAATCTAGACTATCAGGGATAAGTGATGGTAGTAAGCAGGCCTGGAGCCTCAAGTTCTGTAAATCTCATTCCTAAAACTTTGCTAGAATCTCATGTTGGCAAAAACATATACCTGTGGATTGTCCTTAGGATCAGATACCTGTGTGGCTGTTAAATGCACTCTAGTGAAGCATTAATCTATATCTAAATTGGTCTTCTGAAGTACCAGTCATGTTTTTTGAGTGTAGAAAATACTTAGGTTTTAGTTTAGTCTTCCCACTCATCTGTCAGTGTTTCTGTATCTGAGAACCTCAGCTTCCTCCTCCTCTTTTTTTTTTAATTGATAGTGTTTTCATTGAACATTTTCATAGTTCTGTATTACTGGCTTTGCCAGTTTTGCTAGAAATTGTTTTTTTGTCTCCAGTTGGAAACAGCAATGGATTAGGATATAACATAAATATCATGGTGACATCAGTGCTGAATTTCCTTAAGCCTCTGCTACCTAATTCCCCATATTGAAAACACATACCTGCAGACCTTGCTTCTAGACAAAGGCAATTCGAGGGACTTTATCGCAGTATGGTTGGCCTTTAAACATATGTGTTCCCATATTTGGGAACTGATTCATTAAAAAAATTTTTTTTCTTTTGCTGATCAATTATCTTGATACTAATGCTAGATAAAGGGAGATTTTAGAACATCTTGAAATTGGAATACAGATACTCTCTTGCATTTGGAAGAATTTAAGCAGTCTATGCAACCCATCAGATGGTGAGAAATAAGCCCTCTGCAGTCCCAGTAAGCTTTCAGTGACATTGATACCTCCTCATATCTTGTGTTTTGCTGCTTTTTAACACCCAGCTTTTAACAGAGTGTTTGCCTCTGGTTGTTTAGGAAGTGTTCATGGTGTACCACACCGTCAGATTTTATTTAGTCTTTTTATCCCTCTGTGGATGTGAGTTTGAAATAGGCATGGAACTGTAATCCTACCTGTGATCTGGAATGAGATTTATTTTTTAAGTGGGAGAGCCCTCCCTTTTAATGTTTCTGAAGTTTTTAATATGATTTTAGCATTGTGATAGGGCGGGAAAGTAAAAGAATGTTTACTAAAAGCAATGTGTACTCTTCCCCCTTATGAATGAATATCTGTGGTTGAATGAAAAGAACGGAAAAATCCTTGAGTTTTGTGTTGCCATGTTAGACGTGAAGAGGGATGCTTGACAGCGTACTAATTGAAGCCAGAGCAAGGGTGTCCATCTGGTAATCAGGAACTCTCCTGTTGAAAGCTGAAGAACTGATTAGTGCTTAGATTGTTACAAAGTAGAAGTGCTGGCTGGTTTAAGCACCCAAAGAAAAGAATGCAGCAGCCTAATTTAGTGTTAACTTAGGTTTCTGGATTTGAAACTGACCTTTTCCCCACTCTACTCCACATACTGAAAACTGTCCGTTTTCTTATCAGACCAAAGAGCAAAAAAATGAAAAAAGAATAAAACCCTTTACCAATCTATGGCACTCAGGTACAATTTTGTGGTGAGATTTTTGTCTGTTTTCTTTGTATTGCTCTTAAGAGAGTCTTTTCTCAGCATATTGTTCTGCCATTGCCTCTGTTCTTGGGGTTCCTCAGTTCTCATACTACCCCTGGGATATCTACTACTATTAGATGAGTGAGAGTATATAAGTGACCATTACAGTAAGGGCTCTTTGTAAAAAAAAAATTCAAAAAAGTTTTTAAAAATTTAAAGGATGTTGTATACATTTTATAGTCTGGCTATCAGTTTGATATCTTGCTGTCAAGTATGTTTCTCAATCTGTATTTATCCATCCCATCAATAAATGTTAATGATAAAACTCTCATCTGATTGTTGTTTATGTGTACTGAACCTTCAAATTAGTCCTTAGTATTTAACTGTCATTGTATTGATATGATTATAATTTTGCTTCAGTTTTGGAACTACTGTGTCCTTACTGTGCAAGATCCTGTGGGAATTGAAGCCATTAAAAAGACCTAAGATTTGGTCATCACAATGAACTGGTATTATAAAGTCTGGTATAGTCAGAGGGAAAACCTGTCATTCTAATATTGCATGAATACTTGAAAGAGTAACTGGCATGCAAAAAATTACAACTCTAACATGATAATATGTACTACTTATCTAGCAAGCAGTATCAATAGTTTGTAATTGTATACTTGGCTCTTTGAAAAAACCTGAATATTAGTGTAGACATGGTAGTGTATTTGGAAGAAAATATGTTTTGAAGAAAAAATTTAGTAGTATTCTTGGTGGTGCCTGGAAAGGTTGATAGTGACTACTCACCCTTGTCCTGGGACGTAATATCACACTTAAGAATAAGGTAATTTTGTAAATCATACACTTAAAGGGAAATCATTTTTACGCTAAAAATACTCCAAAATTATAAAACTAAGTCAATAGTAGCTATAGTTTAAAAGCTTTAAAAAGAAAAAAGGTAATTAACAGAATGATACAAAATTCAAAATCTCTTGAATTTTAATTCCTTCTGTTTTCTAAAATTTTTGCTTTCTGTACTTTTCCCAGAAAGTTTTGTGAAAGTTGCTGATGTTTTAGGAATTCTGATCTAATATGAATGAAATAGAAAGAATAAATGAAAAATGTGTAAAGGGATGATTTCACATTTAAAAACATTTAAAAAACAATGACTTACCTTTGTTAAGAAAGTTAATAGCTCAGCAGGTAAGGATGCTTGCCTGCTGTGCCCAAGGACCCAGGTTCGATTCCTGGTGCCTGCCCATGTAAAAAAAAAAAAAAAAGTATCAACTGTCACCTTGAGAATATACCTTGGGAATATATGAGGTATAAATTAATATAAAGGTTGAGTACAGCTGGATCTCCAGTTACAGAGTTTGTTAAGCTTATTGATACAGAGGTAGTTTTCATTTCATCATCAAGACCCACATGATATCCTGGATTCCCTGACAATTTTGAGACCTAAATAAGATTCAGTTTTGGAAGTACTATGCTCTTTCTTACTATGCAAGATACTACGGGAATTGAGTCTATTGAAAAGAACTAAGATTTGGTCATCACACTGAGCTAGTGATATATAGTACTATGTAGCTTGATGACGGAAAAATAAAACCTCATTCTAATGTATGAATACCTGGAAGAGTATTTTCTAGAAATTTTAAAGACATAAGTCTATGGGTTCCCTTAAAGGTGTCTTATTCACAATCTTTGGCTCTAGGGGGCCTGCTTTTGCTAAATTGACTTGATTTGTGGATTGCCACATTGTCCTATAGAAAGTACTTTCAGGCATTCCCCTGCTTTTCAATTATTTGTTCCTTCATTGGAAATTGGTACCTACTAAGTGCTTGGTACTGTTTACTACTGAGAATACTGCACTACACAAAACAAGCATCCTGCTTTCACAGTACTTAGATTCTAGTTGTAGGGATGACAGACAAATGAGTAAAATGGTATGTTAGATATTCATACTTTGGAGGACGAAAGCAGGGAAGGGAGGCTAGGGATTCTGTGTGTGTAGGGAAGTGGAGGTGTTGCAATTGGAAATAAGTGGCTAGAGAAGGCCTTAGAAGTCACATTTCAGCGAAGAATTGAAAGAGGTGAGAGAACAAGACATGTAATGGCAAGAAGATCGTTCCAGGCAGAGGACACAAAGTGCAAAGGTTTTGAGGTGAGAACATGCAGCCATGTTTGAGAGATAGTAAGGAGGCCAGTTTAGCTGTTATAGAAATGAGTAAGGGGGAGGTGTAGTAGGATATGAGGTTTCAAAGGGAAAATAGAAGGCCAGGTATTGTAGGGCCTTATATGCCATTTTAAAGGCTGAGTTTGACGGGGCAGCACTGGAAAGTTTGAAGTGGCATGTTGCAACTTAAGTTTTAATATTCATTTGGAATGTTGTGTTGAAAATAGATTGTAGGAGTTGGGGGTAAAGCAGAGAGATCTAGAAGGAGACTCCTGGCAGTTTAGGTCAGAGACAGGGTGACTTGCTGGGACCCTATCCAAGCAAGGTCTCATTACCTTTAGCACTTTCAAGCCAAAGGTAATGAAAAATGGCGTTATATCTTGAAAATGAAGCCCATAGGATTTGCTTTAAGGTGGGAGAGAAGTTAAGGCCGGTGTTTGGTCTTAAAAACTGGAAGGATAGAGTTGCCAGTATATACTGATGGGTGTGACTACAGAAGGAGGTTGCCTTTAACATTAAATTTGAAATGCCAATTAGACATCCAGGTGGAGATGTCTACTGGACAAATTGATAATAAAGTCTGAAGTTCAGCAGAGAGGTTAGAAGAAATGTGTTAAGGGAAAAGAAGAGTTGTCTGGGGTTTAGAACTTGTTGGATAAAGGATAAGGAACAAGAAACAAAAAGACTGAGAATGCGTAGCCATGAGGTAGGAGGGAAACTAGGAAGAATATGGAGATTTAGAGAGTTTTTTAAGGAAGGAGGTGTGGCCAACTCTGTCGTATGTTACAAATCACCCAAATAAGATGAGGCCTGAAAACTGTTCTCTGGAATTAGCAAGGCGGAGGTCATTGATAAAATTGATGAGCAATTTAGTGTTGGAGGGAATGTGACTGGAATAGGTTGAAGAGAAAATGGGAGAAGAGAGGTTGGAGACAGAACGTTGTGACAACTCTTCTGAGTTTTGTCATAAGCATGAGTAGAGAAATGGGGCAGTATCAAGACAGGGAAGTGAGTTAAGATTAAGATTCTCATTAATTTTAAGATGGAAGAAATTGAAGCATGTACATATGCTGATGGGAAAGATCCCGTAGATGGAGAGAAAAGGGAAGCTTATAGGAACAATGTCCTAGTGTAGATGAGAGGAAATGGGATCTAGTGCACAAGCGGAAGAGTTTGTTTTGGATAGCAGCAAGATTACTAAAGACATAGTAACTTGAATTGATACTGATCCAAAGCAGTTGATTCTCTGCCCAATGTGCTCAAATGATCAATTCCTGAGACACTGGGGTTTCAAAGAGAGTGTTTATTGCTAGCCTGCAAGTAAGAAGATCAAATGGCCTATGGCCTAAAAAAACATCTGTCTCCCTGACACTAAGGAGTTCAAGGATTTTTTATGGATTGAAACAAGGGGAGATGGAGTTGTTACTATTTCAATAACAAGTATAAGCAGAAACAAGGGGAGATGAAACTGTTAACATTTCATAATAGGTATCTTAAATCCTAACTTCTTGTTACAACTCTTCCCGCTCATTTGATCATTCTTTCAATTTTGAGGGATAGTTGAGTGATGGCTGTTCTAACTTCTTCATGCTGAAAAGGGGTGTTGGCATTATAGGGTAGAAGAATGAAACTGGTTGTTGTCCTCAGACACCTGTACCCCTGGGTTTCAGGGCTTATCTGGCATAGGCTTAGATAGAGCTCAGAGTATTCTTTAGGGTTTTCAGGAATACTATTGGTTGGGGCTTGACATTCTTACAAAAATGAGTTTCATATAGGCAAGCCTCAAGATTGAGGGCGTGATTGTATAGATATCCCCTTTATAGTTTAAGGTGTATTAGAGAGGCTAGAGGGAAGTGTCTTAAACTGTAGAGCTGTGTTCCAGTAGCCATGTTTCTTGAAGATGATTGTATAATGATACAGCTTTCTTAGTGTGACTGTGTGATTGTGAAGACCTTGTGTCTGATGCTTCTTTTATCTGCAGTATGGACAGATGAGTAAAAAGTATGGATTAAAAATAAATAAATAATAGGGGGAACAACAATAACAAAAAAGATTGAGGGCTTGGCTTATTAAATTGGAGCTCCTATTGCTTAAGAGAATAGCAGGAATTCCCCAGGTGGGGATGTTTAATATTTCCACATTTTTCTCCAGCCCCTCAAGGGACTTTGCAAATACTTTTTCATTTTCTGCCCAAAATACTCTGATATGCATCAGAATATACACTAACCTGTACACAATATCAAGACCTCATTCCCTATTCTAGGTTCCATGTCAAAGATGAATTAGGTTGTTTAAATAAACTGACCAGACAGGTTATATATGTCCTATAGAAAATTAAAGTTTTGTACAAAATAAACATTTCTTCCTTTGGTCTGCTACAGAAATTAAAGTTTTAAAATGCAAACAATGTCATCTTTTACCCTGTATTCTGATTTACCTTAGTTCTAATGAGGTTAGCTTCATATCTCTAACTGAAGTCTGATCTCTTTTTCAGCTTCTTTAACAGTTGCTGTAAGGGGTAATGCTGATTTACAGAGCTGGAGTCACACAGGTGTCACACAGAAACCCAATGTACCAGGGAATGACCAAGTTATACACAAAGAACTCAGCATCTCAGAATTTAGAAATAACAGTTAAAGTTCAGCAATAAATGTGAGTGCTGTAAGAGCTTACAAACTAGGCCCTAAATTTTTTTTTTAATTTTAAATTTTTATTTTTTTAAATTTTCGTTAATTTCCTAAATTTTCTTATACTCATTCTTTCAATGAAGTTATTTTCAGATATAAAAATATCTGACAGTTGGCTTATATTGGGGTCAACTGCAAACCATAGCAAAGGTTTTATCCAGTCTCAACCTTACACATTTACCAGGGTCATGTTAATTAACAGGTAGAAAATAATTTATATGTTTGTCTTCCTTCTCTCTCTTTTTTTTTTTTTAGCTTTTTTTTTATCGTGAAAAATAACACATGTATAACAAAGTAATAAATTTCCAAGTACATTTTTTTTTTCTTTTTTTGCGTGGGCAGGCACCGGGTATCGAACCCGGGTCTCCAGCATGGCAGGCAAGAACTCTGCCTGCTGAGCCACCGTGGCCCGCCCCCAAGTACATTTTAACAAGTATTTTTACAACAGATTTTAAAGTTTGGTGTACGTTACAGTTCCACGATTTTTCATTTTTTCTTCTAGTTCCCTCAAGATACTGAAGTCCAAAAGAAATATCAATATATTGATTCAGCAGTCATATTCATTGTTAAATCCTATCTTCTCTATTATACTCTTCCTCTTCTTTTTCTTTTTTTGTGAAAAATAACATATATACAAAAGAGCAATAAATTTCAAAGTACATTGCAACAATTAGTTGTAAAACAGATTTCAGAGTTTGGTATGGGTTACAATTCCACAATTTTAGTTCATTTTAGTTTTTATTTCTAGTTGCTCTAAGATAAAAGGAGCATCAGACACAAGGTTTTCACAATCACATAGTCACATTGTAGAAGTTATCTTTATACAATCTTCTTCAGAATCAAGACTACTGGAACATAGCTCAACAGTTTCAGGTACTTCCCTCCAATATACCATAAACTAAACAGAGATATCTATATAATGCATAAGAATAACCCCAACAAGAGGTTTTCTTCACTCAAGAAAGACTGATCATCCAGAACACCTCTGTTAGCTGGGAAGGCAGGCGGTTGGTGTCTGCTGGGGTCTCTGTCATTCTATTTCAAACATTTTCCCCTGGGGCATTTTCTTTCTTCATTTCCAAAGGTCTTTGGCTGTGTGGGCTCTGTTGGCACGGTAGCTTTTCCCAAAATGATTCCCTCTTAAAAGGCTCAAGTAAGCAACCCATCTTGAATGGGTAGAGACACATCTCCATGGAACCCATCTAATCAAAAGTTACCGCCCAGGTTGGGTGGGTCACATCTCCATGGAACAATAAAAAAGATCTTACCCAGCAATACTGAATGAGGATTTAAAAACATGGCTTTTCTGGCATACCCAACAGTTTCAAACCAGCACAAAATGCCTAAAGTGGACAATGAAGGTGATTATATGCACAAATTTAAAAACGTTTTTGCATGAGGGAGAACAAATGAATGTCAACATTGCAAGGTTTTGAAAATGGGGTGGTATACAGGAAAAATATAATCAATGCAAACTAGCATCTATAGTCAACAGGAGCATTGTAATAGCTTCCACTGAATGTAGCAAAGGCATTATGCCAAAACCAAATACCAACCAGCAGGGGATATGGGAGAGGGACATGGATTATTTGCAGAAGAAAAGGAAATGTCTTTATATAGATTATAGTGATGAAGGCATGGCTATTTACTTAGGTTGGATTGTACGATGTGCAAATAAAACAGTTTAAAAATGAACACAGAGAAACAAGTGCTAAAGAAAATGTGGAGAAAGAGATGTACCTATTCACTATTGGTCGGGAAGTTGAGAGGTGCAGCCCCTCTGGAGAGCAGTGTGGTAGTTCTACAGAAGGCTAGGGGTGGGGTTGCCATAAGGTCCTGAAACACTGTTGCTAGGTATGTACCTGGAGGATCTGCGTGTGGGGACAAAAATGGACATTTGCACACTGGTGTTTATGGTGGTAGTGTTCCCGATCCACAATAAATGGAGGTGGTCTGAGGGTACAATGACTGAGGAATGGAAGGGGGTGTATACAATGGACTACTGAGCAGCTGCAAGAAGGAATGAAGTTGTGAGGCATGCAATTAGGTGAATGAAACCTGAGGACAGTATGTTGAATGAAATATCAGAAACAAAAAGTCAAATATTATCATGTCTCACTCATATGGATGAATTATAATTTACGAACTCTGAGAATTAAAGTCAAGAGGATGGGTTATCATATTTGAGCCTATTGTAAAGTGTCCTAGATTGTAAAGTCTTACAGTGGTCACATATATGCTGTTATTTCTAAATTCTGTGATATTGATCTATTTGTGCATAAACTGGTCATTCCCTGAAACTTTAGGTATTTATGTGACACATGGGACTTTCAGAGTTAGAGCACTGAAGGTATGAAAATCAGCATTACCTCATACAGCAACTGTTTAAAAAGTTGAAAAAGTGATCAGACTTTGACTAGAGATATGAATGAAACTGATATTGACAGCACTAAGATAAATCAGAATACAGGGTAAATGAAAAATCCACAGAAAAACTACTAGAGCTAATAAATGATTACAGTAAAGTGGCAGGTTACAAGATCAACACTCAAAAATCTGTAGTGTTAGTGTGGTAGTTAGATTCAGTTGTCAACTTGGCCAGGTGAAGGCACCTAGTTCTGTTGCTGTGGACATGAGCCAATGGTAGGTGAATCTCATCTGTTGCTAATTACATCTGCAGTCGGCTAGGAGGCGTGTCTGCTGCAATGAGTGACATTTGACTTAATTGGCTGGTGCTTAAATGAGAGAACGCAATGTAGCACAGCTAAGCAGCTCGGCATTCCTCATCTCAGCACTTGCAGCTCAGCCCAGACCTTTGGAGATGCAGAAAGAAGTCATCCCAGGGAAAGTTGTTGGAACCCAGGGGCCTGGAGAGAAGACCAGCAGAGATCATCCTGTGCCTTCCACGTAAGAAAGAACCTCAGTGGAAAGTTAGCTGCCTTTCCTCTGAAGAACTAACAAAATAAATCCCCTTTTATTAAAAGCCAATCCGTCTCTGGTGTGTTGCATTCCGGCAGCTAGCAAACTAGAACAGTTAGGAATGCCTAGAGTGTATAATAATAGTGACTAAATGTACAAATTTTAAAAATGTTTTTGCATGAGGAAGAACAAAGGAAAGTCATTACTGCAGGATGCTGAAAATAGATGGTTATTAATATTTTAAAAGGTCACCTTATGTGTGAGACTAAAGCAAAAAATGTTTGTTACAAAATTTATATTTTGACTAGTGCATTTCCTAATATAACTTATGTAGATAGTTTGATTGAACACCATAAGTACTTGGAATCTCAGGTAGGACATGAGATTTTGTTGGTTTGTCCAGAGTGATGCCCTGATGAATCCCAGAGTGATTCGATCAGTGAGTGGAAAAGTATTTGCAAAGCCCCCTTCGGGGAATGGTGAGAATGGGGAGAAATTCAACTTCCCCAAGTTGAATTCTTGATATTCTCACAAGCAGCATGGACAACCAAAGCTATAGGCTGAGCCCCCAGTTTTGGGGTTTGTTCATATGAAACTTAACCCCACAAAGGATAGGTCAAGTCTCCTTAAAATTTAGGCCTAAGAGTCACCCCCAAGAGAGCCTCTTTTGTTGCTCAGATGTGTCCTCTCTCTCCAGCCAACACAACAAGCAAACTCACCACCCTCCCCTTGTCTACATGGGACATGACTCCCAGGGGTGTGGACCTTTCTGGCAACGTGGGACAGAAATCCTAGAATAAGACTGAGAAAAACCCTAGAATGAGCTGAGACTCAGCATCAAGGGATTGAGAAAACCTTCTCAACCAAAAGGAGTAAGAGTGAAAGGACGCAAAGTGTCAATGGCTGAGAGATTCCAACCAGAGTGAAGAAGTTATCCTGGAGGTTATTCTTACACATTAAATAGATATCACCTTGTTGTTCAAGATGTAGTGGAGAGGCTGGAGGGAACTGCCTGAAAATGTAGAGCTGTGTTCCAGGAGCCATGTTTCTTGAGGATGATTGAATAATGATATAGCTTTCACAATGTGACTGTGTGATTGTGAAAACCTTGCATCTGATGCTCCTTTTATCTACCTTGTCAACAAATGAGTAAAACATATGGAATAAAAATAAATAATAGGGGAAACAAATGCTAAAATAAATTTAGTTTGAAATGCTAGTGATCAATGAAAGTGAGGGGTAAGGGGTATGGTAGGTATAATCTTTTTTTTTCTCCTTCTCTGTTTTCGTTTTATTTCTTTTTCTATTGTCTTTTTATTTCTTTTTCTGAATTGATACAAATGTTCTAAGAAATGATGAATATGCAACTAAGTGATGATATTGTGAATTACTGATTATATATGTTAATGCTTTATTTGGTTTGTTAATTTTTTAAATTAATAAATAAATTTTAAAAATCTCTAGTGTTTCTTTACACTAGTAAGGAATCTGATGGGAAATCAAGAAAAAAATTCCATTTATAATTGCAACCAAAAGAATAGAATATTCAGGAACAAATTTAACTAAGGATACAAAAGACTATACGAAGAAAACTACAAGAAATTGCTAAAAGAAATCACAGAAGACCTAAATAAATGGAAGGGCATATCGTGTTCATGGATTGGAAGACTAAATATAATTAAGATGTCTACCTAAATTGATTTATAGATTCAATGCAATACCAATTAAAATCCCCAAAACTTACTTTTCAGAAATTGAAAAAACAATAACCAAATTTATCTGAAAGGGCAGGGTGCCCCAAATAGCTAAAAATATCCTGAGAAAGAAAAGTTGAAGGTCTCACACTACCTGACTTTAAGGGGTATTACAAAGCTACAGTGGTCAAAACAGCATGGTACTGGCATAAAGATAGATATACTGACCGATGGAATCAAATGGAGTGTTTAGATATAGACCCTCTCATCTATGGACAATTGATCTTTGGTAAGGCAGTCAAGCCAACTCACCTGGGGCAGAACAGTCTCTTCAATAAATGGTGTCTAGAGAACTGGATATCCATATGCAAAAGAATGAAAGAGGATCCATAACTCACACGCTATACAAAAATTAACTCAAAATGGATCAAAGACCTAAACATTAGATGTAAGACCATAAAACTTTTATAAGAGGGGTCAAGATGGCAGCTTAACAACGTGTGCGTTTTAGTTTGTCCTCCAGAACAACTACTAAATAACCAGAAACAGTACAGAACAGCTCCTGGGGCCACGTCAGTGACCAGACACACAGTGTACCCCAGCCTGGACCAGCTGAACTGGCTGCGAGCACCACCCAGAACCGTGAGTTCCCAAAGCTGCAGCGGCCGGCGCCCCTCCCCCACAGGCCGCTTCCCAGAGGGGAAAGGAAAGGACTTTACCAGTAGCAGGGACTGGGCACAATCAAATGCCAATTGTGGAACTAATTAACAAATTCTGACTACTAAAATTAGGCCCTCAGCTTAGGTGAACCTGATTAAAGTGGAGGTTGCTCATTTTTGCCCCGGCGCCAAGGGGGCAGGACTGACAGAAAAAGGGGGGAAAAAAGTAGGAAACAGAAGTTTTTGTGGCTGTGTATCTACAAAGGCTTGACTCCCTCTGGATACAGCGGCAGGACTTTTCAGGCTGCAACTGCCACAGGCATAGGCAGAAGTGAGCTCTTTTGGGGACTTGTCTGGAGCCTGTGCCTTCCCCAGGGCAGGGGTGAAGCCCAACTCAGGTGGAATCCATGCCTCAGGGAATTCAGACACCAGGGCTTGGTAATTTGAAGCCATTAAAACCAGCCTACAACTTCTCCTCTGTCTCAACCATGCCCCCAGCCAAAGTTAAAGGTACCGCATCATCTTATGCTGGTGGGACCTGCAGTCAGACAAGCGCCACACACAGGGCAGGATAAGAAAAACAAATTCATCCAGCAAGAAAACCTTAGATAAAAGAAGTGAAAGCAATCTCCAGAATAAACTAATTAAGGTAATTAAATGCCTAGACGCCAACAGAAAATAACAAATCACACTAGGAAAATTGAAGATATGGCCCAGTCAAAGGAACAAACCAATAATTCAAATGACATACAGGAGCTGAAACAATTAATTCAGAGTGTACGAACAGACATGGAAAACCTCATCAAAAACCAAATCAATGAATTGAGGGAGGATATAAAGAAGGCAAGGAAAGAACAAAAAGAAGAAACTGAAAGTCTGAAGAAACATATCACAGAACTTATGGGAATGAAAGACACAGTAGAAGAGGTGAAAAAAACAATGGAAACCTACAATGGTAGATTTCAAGAGACAGAACATAGGATTTCTAAACTGGAGGACAGAACATCTGAAATCCGACAAGAAACAGAAACTATAGGGAAAAAATGGAAAAATACGAGCAGGGACTCAGGGAATTGAAAGACAATATGAAGCGCATGAATATACGTGTTGTGGGTGTCCCAGAAGGAGAAGAGAAGGGAAAAGGAGGAGAAAAACTAATGGAGAAAATTATCACTGAAAATTTCCCAACTCTTCTGAAAGACTTAAAATTACAGATCCAAGAAGTGCAGCATACCCCAAACAGAATAGATTCAAATAGACATACTCCAAGACATTTAATAATCAGAACGTCAGAGGTCAAATAGAAAGAGAGGATCTTGAAAGCAGCAAGAGAAAAGCAATCCATCACATACAAGGAAAGCCCAATAAGACTATGTGCAGATCTCTCAGCAGAAACCATGGAGGCGAGAAGACAGTGGGATAACATATTTAAATTATTAAAAGAGAAAAACTGCCAACCAAGAATTCTATATCCAGCAAAATTGTCCTTCAAAAATGAGGGAGAAATTGAAACATTTTCAGACAAAAAATCACTGAGAGAATTTGTGACCAAGAGACCAGCTCTGCAAGAAATACTAAAGGGAACACTAGAGACAGATACGAACATAGAAGAGAGAGGTGTGGAGAAGAGTGTAGAAAGGAAGACTATGAGTAAAGGTAAAAAGAAGGAAAATTAGACATGACATATAAAATCCAGAAGGCGAAATAGTAGAAGAAAGTACTACCCATGCAGTAATAACACTGAATGTTAATGGATTAAACTCTCCAATCAAAAGACATAGTCTGGCAGAATGGATTAAAAAACAGGACCCATCTATATGCTGTCTCTACTCAAAGGACACGAGGTCAAGGACACAAATGGACATTTACACACCAATGTTTATAGCAGCATTATTAACAATTGCCAAGAGATGGAAACAGCGAAAATGTCCATCAACAGACAGTTGACTAAACAAACTGTGACATTTACATAAGATGGAATATTATGTAGCTGTAAGACAGAATAAAGTTATGAAGTATGTAACAACATGAATGGACCTTAAGGACATTATGCTGAGTGTGATTAGCCAGAAACAAAAAGGACAAATACTGTATGGTCTCACTGATATGAACTGACATTAGTGAATAAACTTGGAATATTTCCTTGGTAACAGAGACCACCAGGAGATAGAAATAGGGTAAGATATTGGGTAATTGGAGCTGAAGAGATACAGATTGTGCAACAGGACTGAATATAAAAACTCAGAAATGGACAGCACAATATTACCTAACTGTAAT
Organism: Myrmecophaga tridactyla; assembly: GCA_004026745.1. Taxonomy (NCBI): domain Eukaryota; kingdom Metazoa; phylum Chordata; class Mammalia; order Pilosa; family Myrmecophagidae; genus Myrmecophaga; species Myrmecophaga tridactyla. Next base: position 67,588 of record PVIY010003998.1, on the reverse strand, counting down.
ACAATTATGTTAAAAAACTGAATGAAACTGCATATGAGAATGATAGAGGGAGGAGGGCTGGGGCATAAATGAAATCACAAAGAAAGATAGACGATAAAGATTGAGATGGTGTAATCTAGGAATGCCTAGAGTGTATAATGATAGTGACTAAATGTACAAATTTAAAAATGTTTTTGCATGAGGGAGAACAAAAGAATGTCATTACTGCAGTGTGCTGAAAACAGATGGTAATTAATATTTTAAAATTTCAACTAATGTGTGAGACTAAAGCAAAAAATGTTTATTTGGTACAAATCTATACTTTGACTAGTGCATCTCCTAATATAACTTATGTAGATAGTTGATTGAACACCTTAAGTATATGGAACCTTGAGTAGGACATGAGATTTTGTTAGTTTGCCCAGGTGATTCCCTGATGAATCTCAGAGTGATCTGATCAGTGAGTGGAAAAGTATTTGCAAAGTCCACTTTGGGGAATGGTGAGAACAGGGGAAAACTCAACTTCCCCAAGTTGAATTCTTGATATTCTCACAAGCAATGTGGACAACCAAAGCTATAGGCTGAGCCCCTAGTCTTGGGGTTTGTTCATATGAAACTTAACCCCACAGGGGATGGGTCAAGCCTACTTAAAATTAAGCCTAAGAGTCACCCCCAAGAGAACCTCTTTTGTTGCTCGGATGTGGCCTCTCTCTCCAGCCAACACAGCAAGCAGACTCATCACCCTCCCCCGTCTACGTGGGACATGACTCCTAGGGGTGCGGATCTTCCTGACAGCGTGGTACAGAAATCCCAGAATGAGCTGAGATTCAGCATCAAGGGATTGAGAAAAACTCTAGAATGAGCTGAGACCCAGCATCAAGGGATTGAGAAAATCTTCTCAACTGACAGGGGGAAGAGTGAAATGAGACAAAATAAAGTGTCAATGGCTGAGAGATTCCAAACAGATTCAAAAGGTTATCCTAGAGGTTATCCTTATGCATTAAATAGATATCACCTTTTTAGTTAAGGCATAACAGAGAGGCTGGAGAGAACTGCCTGGAAATGTAGAGCTGTGTTCCAGTAGCCATGTTTCTTGAAGATGACTGTATAATGATAAAGCTTTTGCAATGTGACTGGGTGATTGTGAAAACCTTGTGTCCGATCTTCCTTTTACCTACCTTATCGACAGAAGAGTAAAACGTGGATTAAAATTAAATAAATAATAGGGGGAACAAATGTTAAAAAAAAAAAAGAGGCACACTTATCCACTGTTGGTGGAAATTTAAAATGTTACAACCACTGTGGAAGGCAGTTTGGCAGTTCCTTAGGAATAAGTATAGAATTGCCAAATGACCTGGCAATACCGTTGTTAGGTATCTATTCAGAAGACATGAGGGAAAGGACACAAAGGACATTTGCACACCAATGTTTATAGCAGCATTATTTACAATTGCAAAGAGATGGAAACAGCCCAAATATCCATCAACAAAGGAGTGGCTAAACAAGCTGTGGTATATACATACGATGGAATATTATGCAGCTGTAAAACAGAATAAAGTTATGAAGTATGTAATAAACATGGATGGACCTTGAGGACACTATGCTGAATGAGATTAGCTAGAAACAAAAGGACAAATACTGTATGGTCTCACTGATATGAACTAACATTACTGATTGGACTTGGAGAATTTCAGTTAAGAACAGAGGCCATCAAGAGATAGAAATAGGGTAGAGTTTGGGTAATTGGAGCTGAACAGATACAGAGATTGTGCAATAGGACTGATTGTAAAAATTCAGGAATGGATAGCAAAATACTACCTAATTGTAGCACAATAATGTAAATACACTGAGTGAAGCTGAATGTGAGAATGATAAAGGGAGGAGGGCTGGGGGCACAATGAAACCAGAAGGAAAGATAGATGATAAAGACTGAGATGGTATAACCTAGGAATGCCTAGATTATAGTGTACAATGATAGTGACTAAAGGTACAAATTAACTAAATTTTGCATGAGAAAGAACAAAGAATGTCAATATTGCAGGGTGTTGAAAATAGATGGTAATTCATATCTTGAAAATTTAACTTATGTGTGAGACTAAAGCAAAAAATGTTTATTTGGTACAAAATTTATATTTTGACTAGTGCATCTCTTTTTTTTCCGTGACTTTTGATCATTCCGTTCTACATATATAATCAGTAATTCACAATATCATCACATAGTTGCATATTCATTATCATGATCATTTCTTGGAACATTTGCATATATTCAGAAAAAGAAATAAAAAGAAAACAGAAAAAAATTCATACATAGCATACCCTCAAACCCTCCCCCTCATTGATCACCAGCATTTCACTCTAAATTTATTTTAACATTTGTTCCCCCTATTCATCTTTATTCCATGTTTTACTCATCTGTTGATAAGGTAGATAAAAGGAGCATCAGACACAAGGTTTTCACAATCACAGTCACATTGTGAGAGCTATATCATTATACAATCATCTTCAAGAAACATGGCTACTGCAACACAGCTCCACATTTTCAGGCAGTTCCCTCCAGCCTCTCCACTACATCTTGACTAACAAGGTGATATCTATTTAATGAGTAAGAATAACCTCCAGGATAACCTCTTGACTCTGTTTGGAATCTTTCAGCCATTGACACTTTATTTTGTCTCATTTCACTCTTCCCCCTTTTGGTCGAGAAGGTTTTCTCAATCCCCTGATGCTGAGTCTCAGCTCATTCTAGGGTTTTTCACAATTCCTTGATGTTGAATCTCAGCTCATTCCAGGATTTCTGTCCCATGTTGCCAGGACGGTCCACACCCCTGGGAATCATGTCCCACATAGACAGGGGGAGGGTGGTGAGTTTGCTTGTTGTGTTGGCTGGAGAGAGAGGTTGCATCTGAGCAACAAAAGAGGTTCTCTTGGGGGTGACTCTTAGGCCTAATTTTAAGTAGGCGTGACCTATCCTTTGTGGGGTTAAGTTTCATATGAACAAACCCCAAGTTGGGGACTCAGCCTACAGCTTTGATTGTCCACACTGCTTGTGAGAATCTCAAGAATTCAACCTGGAAATGATCATGATGATGAATATGCAACTATGTGATGATACTGTGAATTACTGATTATATATGTGGAATGGAATGATCAAAATAGGAATGTTTGTGTTTGTTTGGTGTTTTTTTGGTATTTAAAAAAATAAAATAAAATAATTAAAAAAAAAGAATTCAACTTGGGGAAGTTGAATTTTCTCCCTTTCTCACCATTCCCCGAAGGGTACTTTGCAAATATTTTTTTATTCACTGTTCAAATCACTCTGGGATTTATTGAGGCATCACTCTGGAGAAACCAACAAAATCTCATGTCCTACTCAAGGTTCCATGTACTTATGGTGTTCAATTAAGCTGTCTATGTAAGTTATATTAGGAAGTGCACTACTCAAAATATAAATTTTGTACCAAACAAACATTTTTTTTTGCTTTAGTCTCACACATAAGTTAAAGATTTAAAATATTAATTACCATCTATTTTCAGCACCCTGCAGTAATGACTTTCCTTTGTTCTTCCTCATGCAAAAACATTTTAAAAATTTGTACATTTAGTCACTATCATTATACACTCTAGGCATTCCTAGATTATACCATCTCAGTCTTTATCGTCTATCTTTCTTTCTGACTTCATTTGTGCCCCCAGCCCTCCACCCTCTATCATTCTCACATTCAGCTTCATTCAGTGTTTCAACATAATTGTATTATGGTTATTACAGTATTGTGCTATCCATTTCTGAGTTTTTACATTCAGTCCTGTTGCACAATCTGTATCTCTTCAGCTCCAATTACCCAATATCTTACCCTATTTCTACCATCTGATGGTCTCTGTTATCAATGAAATTCTCCAAGTTTATTCACTAATGTCAGTGAAAAATATGAATAAGAAATAAACAAATAATAGGGGGAAAAAAGTTAAAATAAATTGAGTAGATAGGAATACTAGTGGTCAATGAAAGGGAGTGGTAAGGGGTATGGCATGTATGAGTTTTTTGTTTTTTCTTTCTTTTCCTGGAGCGATGCAGATGTTCAAAAAAAATGATTGTGGTGATGAATAAACAACTAAGCGATGATATTGTGAACCATTGTTTATAACCATGTCAAGAATGTTTGTATGTTTGTTTGTTGTTTATAATAAAAATATTTTTAAAAAGGAGGAACCCAAGGCTTCGACTATATTTATCATTTCTAATTACTCAAGAAAAGCAAACTGAAGCAATTACGGTTGAATGTGAAGATCTGAGAAAGCGGAAGAGTGGTTTTAGGTATTTACTCTTCTGTGGTAGTTGGGTTCAGGTATCAGCTTGGCCAAGTGATGCCCCATTGTTCTGTTGCTGTGGACTTGAATCATCAGTGTGTGAATTTCATCTATGGCTGATTACATCTGCAGTGAGCTAAGGGGAGTGCCTTCCAAATGAGTGAGGTTTAAATTAATTAGCTGGAGGCATAAAAGTGAGAGGTCAGAAGAGAGCTCAACAGATCAGCATACTCCATCTCAGCACTTGCAGCTCAGCCCAGATGTTTGGAGATGCAGAAAGGAATCACCCTGGGGAAAGCCATTTGGACCCAGAAGCCAGGAGAAAAGGCCAGGAGACATCCCCTGTGCCTTCCCATGTGACAGAGAAACTCAGATGATAGCTAGCTGCCTTTCCTCTGAAGAACTATAAACTTTTAACTAAATAAATCCCCTTGTTAAGAGCTGAAAAAAATCTATGGTACTGCACTTGGCAGTGAAGCCTAATTTAAACCGGGACTGTAGTTAATAGTACAATTATAAAAATGTGCTGTCATCAATTGTATTAATGTTTCACACCCATTCAAGTTGTTAATAATAGCATGGTATTTGAGAATCCTGTACCTTATGCCTGATTGTTCTGTAAACCAAAAACTTCTTTAATAAAAAAATAAGGTGGATTGATGTTTCTATGGATGGATTGATAGATATGTGACAAAGCAAATATAGTAAAATGTTAAAGTTGGAATCTAGCTGATGAGTACATACATGAGTGTTCACTGTAAAATTCTTTAGAAGTTTTTCTATGTTTGAAAATTTTCATAATAAAATGTTAGAAAAAAATAATAGGGGAAACAAATGTTAAAAAAAAATGAAGAAATTTAATCTTTTCTGTAAAGACTTTCCTAAATGGAAAAAAAAAAGATATCCTTTAGGATTTGACCTTAAGGAAGACAAATGTTAAAAGTTGTCAGGTTTGAAACAATCTTTGGTTCTTTATTCAACTAAAGTTAAGGAAAAGATGTAGCTCTTTTAATAGTGTGAAGACTTGGTTTTCTTAAACAAAGGACATGAAGTCCTTTCTTAAACACATAAAGACAAGAAGTTATTCTGATAAAACACAGACATTTTGCTATTTTTAAATGTTGATTATTTAGAAAAACATTTTATAACCTCTTACTAAAAATAGTCTAACAATTTAAGAAAGCTTTGTAACTTTATTAGGGAGCAAACTAGATTTTAGCTTCTATCCATATATTATTTGCTAGTTAGGCTTTAAAAATTTTTACAAACTCATTAAATCTTATGAACTTTGACCACAGGAAATATATTTTATTTTCCTGAACTTTCTGCAATTTTTTATATTTATTCAGGTTGTGACCAAGAAGTTAGGATTTAAGTGATGATTCTCATTATTGAATCATTATATAGATATACCTTTTTACTTTCTGGTATATTAGAATAGACAGAGGAAAATACCTGAAATCTCTTAACTGTAATCCAGATGCCTTGATCTCTGATGATGATTGTATAGCTTTTATCTTGTGCCCTTGTGATTGTAAAAACCTTGTGACTGATCTTTATTTAAAATTATTTATTCAGATTAGCCCAGAACTAACCCACCCCAATTTTAAAGTTATCTTGATAACTCAAACTGGATTTAACTAAAATGGACCCACCTGACTTATATAGTAGCTTAGACTTAAATTTATAAGTGACTGATACTTCATTATAATACTAAAGATCACAGTCATCAATCATATTAAGGCTGCCATTTTCTTATATACATTTTATGACTAAGCATGTAATTAATTTGTATATGCTCAATAATTAGATCACCTCTAATTACATCACCTGGAACCATTGTGTTCATTATCTTAAAATCTGCCCTTTTTTTTGATACTATATGTTCTAGTTTGCTAGCTGCCAGAATGCACTATGCCAAAAATGAAATGGCTTTTAAAATGAGGAATTTATTAAATTGCATGTTTATAGTTCTAAGGCCATGGAAATTTTCCAATTATAGTAAGTCTATAAAAATGCCCAAATTAAGGCACCAACAAGAGGTTACCGTCACTCAAGAAAGGGCAATGATGTTCAAGTTTTCTCTCCCAGCTGGAAAAGCACATGGCAAACATGGTGACATCTGCCAGCTTTCTCTCCAGGCTTCTTGTTTCATGAAGCTCCTCCAGGGGCGTATTTCTTCTTCATCTCCTAAGGTTTCTAGCTGCATGAGCTCTTGTGATTTTTGTGACTCTATTATAGCTTTCTTGTCATTCTGAAGCTTCCTCCAAAAAATGTTTCCTCTTTTATAGGATTCCAGTAAGCTAATCAAGACTTACCTGGAATGGGTGGAGTCACACAACAATGTAATCAAAAGTTAATACCCACAATTGGGTGTGTCACATCTCCGTGGAGATAATCTAATCAAAATATTTCAACCTACATTATTGAATAGGGATTAAAATAAATCCATTAGACTGGCTCAGGTTTAAAACGTGGCTTTTCCAGGATTATAATCCTTGCAAACCAGCATGCTATAAAATTATCAGAATTACTGTAGTTGGGGAGACAGATTTTTGGCCTGAAAGACCATCTAATCTCCTGCTTCTTGCCTAGCATTAAACTCTTTCTCTTTTTGAAACCCCAGTGTCTCAGGAATTGGTTATTTGGGGGCATCGGGCAGAGAATCCACTGCCTTTGTCTGATAACAAGGTTTTGGCTTACATGTTCTTCTTTCTTATTTTGTAACAGCCAGTCATTTAGGATAAATTACTCTATTTTTCTTCAGTAAAAACACATCCTGTGTACCCTACATACCTAAGTTACCGGAATGATTCTGGAAACTGTTTTCAATCAAGTAAACATTTTACAACATAAAATTACCATCAAAATTAATCTTGTTAGAATAATGCTAAATATTTAAAGCACTTTAGTTAATTCAAAGTTGAAAGAGAAATATACAATTTTTAACAAGAATTGATGGTTGTGTGACTCTACCCATTCCAGGTAGATCTTGATTAGCTTACTGGAATCCTATAAAAATCAAGATGATTTAATTTATGTGGATTTTGAAGTGCATGAAAGTATTTTGTTTTGACAGTTTTGTAAAATCCATTAGGGGCATGCTAGTGTAACAAGAAATCAGGATTTAAGGGATGATTTTGATTACTGAGTCATTATATAGACATTCCGTTTTACTTTCTGGGATATTTAAAAAGAGAGAAGGAAATTCCTGAAATCTCTAAATTGTAATCCAGCTGCTTTCATCTCTGATGATTGTATAGTCCATATCTTCTATTCCTGTGATTGTTAAAACCTTCTGGCTAACCTTCATTTGTACCCAGTTATCCCATTTTTCAACTTTAGACTCTTGTAATAGTTAAAGACAGCCCCTAATGTTTATTAATGAAGAGCCTTGGGTCAGCTGAGAACTAACCCACCCCAAATCTAAAGTTATCTTGATGACTGAGACTGGATCTAACCAAAGTGGGTCTGCGTGACATGCGCAGTAGCTGAGACTTTAACCTACAAGTCACCTATACCTCATTCCACCATTTTTTCTCATACATTCTGTGACTAAGCATGTCATCAATCTATGCATGCTCAATAATTAGATCACATCTAATTACATCATCTGGGGCCACCATGCTCATTATCCTAAACCCTGCCCATCTTTTTTCTAATAAAACTATCTGAATTAGTGCAGTTTAGGGAGACAGATTTTGAGCTGCTAGGCCATCTGCTCTCCTATTACATGCCTAGTAATAAACTCTTTCTCTCTTTGAAACCGTGGTGTCTCAGGAATTGGTTATTTAGTGCATCTGGCAAAAGAATTCATGGCCTTTGTCCAGTAACACTATCTTTATGTATATGCCCACTATTGTAGAGGGTGAAGCGAGGAACAAGCCTCACAATCTTGAATTACAGTTATTAAATCAGTGTATTAGAGAGGATTCCTAATACTTTTGTCCTCCTTTATGCCTATTCTTTTTATATAATTATAAGGCTGCTTCTTATAATATATAATATGTATATAAAGCAGGTGTGGGACATATTAGACAGATATGGGCTAAAGCATTTGCTTCTTAGATACCAGGAGGAGGAGTTTTTCCCAATTTAATTTAGCGGTTGAGTTTTGCCTCATAGTTAGCTTGATTTACTAGCCGAACAGGGCTGTTAAAGAGACTTTGCATTGGTCTGACAATTTGCATTTTTGCTAATTCTTTAATTGTTTTGATATTTCTTGATGGCCTGTCAGGAATTCTAGGTTCTGGGGAGCCCATTTTATATTTATTTTTATTTTTCTAAGCTAATATAGCTCTAATTTTTGGCTGGCTCTTTTTTTTTCCCTCCCAACCTTTTAATTTTAAGAACTGACAGGCTAGCACTTCTATATCAGCATCTCTCTTATTTAGCTGCTCTCACAAACTTGTCACTAAAGCAGAGGTGGAAATCTGTGTATCTCTTTCTAGTTGTAATTTTTCTTTTGATTTGCTGATTCCTCTGTCTTTCTTGAGACAGCTTACTGTACCTGACTGTACCGCACATAACAATGGCCAGCTGACTGCAGTGGAAGTGCCTCTGCTATCTTTACTAAATTTCATAATTTTTTTGTCTCTGTAACATGCCCTCTATTCCCTCATGTGTTTTCAGAGCATCCCCTTACTCACAGGGAAGTTGAAGCAGTAAGGCAATTGGGTGACTTCTCATTGCATTAAAGAAGCAGGCCACCTGGAGATTACTTCTACAGGTTCCTTATTTTAGCTCATGCTTTAGGTCCTGGGAACAAAGGATTTGCTTTTGAATGGGAACACTGAAGATGGGTTAGATGGGTTAGTTTTAAAGGGCCTGGCAGGGAAATCTCAGAAGTCTGGGTATAGAGAGGGAAGGAGAAAAGGGGGAAAGGGGTTTTGGTTATACTGCAAAAGTGTGGTGGGGGAGGGAGAGAGAGAGAGAGAGAAAAGGAGAGAGAGAGAAAGTATCTGCATTTTAAGTTATTTATTATTGTTATTATTATTTTCCTTCCAGTAGTTTCTAGAACCCATTTGTTCATTTGTTCTACCATTTACCATTTACCAAACTTAATTTTAAATTCAGGGCTAAGTCTTTCCTTGAGATAATTAAGTCTAATCTGATCAAAGCAGCTCCACTGTGGCTGTGTAAATCTAGATTCATCAGAGTTTAGTTTAACTCATCTACTAGGATAGTTGTGACAGGTGACATTAGAATTGTTATACATATTATCTGCCATTTTAATAAGACAAAACAGAGTCAATAAAAGAAGAGCTTTCACTTGGCAATTCAGTAATGAATCTGCAAAGGCCTTCACAGGCTATTTGCTCAACAAAACAGATGGATTCATAGTCAGTGAAACAGTAGAGAATGCTCTAACCTGTTGGTCAAAAACAACAGATGCCATTAACAGAGGGCCTAACCAGGCTTCAGTTCAACAAATGGATTTGATCGCAACTGCAACATGGCGGGAGTTCAAAGATCCGAGAGGGGCTAGTGGAGTGAGCTAGACAACAAACCCGGAGAAGATGGAAGCTAAGCTCTTCCCCAAGCTGCCATCCTGGTGTTGTCCCAGTTTCTGCCTTTAAAGTCCACTTCTTATACCAGACCATTAAGTTGAAAACAGACTTTGAAAACCAAGGTGCAAAATAAGTTTATTGAGCTAAGTGACATGCATGGGAGTAGAACTAAAAGAAAGTTACTGCTCAAAGAAAAGTGGTGGGGAAACAATTTACATACCCACTTAAAACAAAGAAAGGGTATGGGGGAACAGAGAGGGAGAGGTAAGGAGGATGCCAGGTATGTGAGTGTCTGGTGCAAAGCATCTTTGGGTGCCATAAATCTGCAAAAGCTGCCCAGGCAGAATGTTTGTGTAGGAATGGTAAGGATAAGCAGACTTGCTGGATTGCTTATTACAGTTCCTTATTTTCCATGGAGGTAGAGGTCTTAATTAGCACTGCAAAGAATTGTTGGTATGTTAGCCTGTCTCAGTTGCTTTTTGTTTCTTCTTTGTAGTTTTCTGAGTAAAAATGGAAGTTTACGCAAATTAGGATTATTAGTAAAGCTATTTACCACTTTAATTTCACAGCATACTGTCTAGCTATGTTTTTATATTGGCTGAAGACATTATGTATAGCTTGTGCTGATTGAACGTAATGAACTTCATCTTCTTCAAAGTAGAGAGGAGTATCATATTCACTGGGGAAGTTCTGAATGTAGGGCTGCCAGAAAGTTAGGATTAGCTCATTAACACAGCGGATAAAAGGCCAGTGTGATATTTCTCATGGACTGAAAGATTTGGTCTTGAGAATATAAGGGCCCCAACCCTGAATTTTTAGCAGATTCAACAGTCATTACTAATTTTTGTGGAACCCATAAAAATAATTCCTCTGTCTTGATATCTCTTGTTGCTCTTAAACTGAAGCCCTCTTCTTTGAAGCTAACCATTTCAAAACCCTCAGCAGAAGTTCCATTTTCAGAATCCCATTTCATTAGATCAGGAAAATAATCTTTTCTCTTTCCATCAAAAGTAACAGAGAGACTTTTTTTTTTTTTTTGTATTTTCTCAACTAGAGACTAATCTGCACATATTCTTCACATTCTTTTCCTGGGCCAGGTGTGGGACTACTGCCTTCTGCCTGCTTCCCCCCTGCATGCATTAGTGATGCCTCACTTTGGCTGGACCCCACAGTCCACCTCAACCAATGCCAAGGCACTGGTAGCTGAATGGGAGAGGTAGGATGGCAGCCTGAGTAGGCCCAGATCCCATGGCCCACTCCAGCTCTATGATTGGGAATCTTAAGCCCATGGGTAATAGTAGTCACCCCCCAATATTGTAATCTGACCATCATTTATATGAGCAAATGCCTGTTAAAATCTCTATCACCAATCTGGGGCCTCCTATTCCCGTGGGAACCTTATGCATGACTATGTGGACCTTTCTTATGCCTAGATTAATAATTGATATAATCATCCTTAAGATTTGTAGTGAGGGGAGAATATCTGGTATTTAAAACCTCCCCATAATGTTTCTCTGCAGGAAACTTATTGTCAACCGATGGAACTTTAGCATGTATATATATATATATTTATTTTATTTTATTTTATTTTATTTTTTTAAGACTAGTCAAGTGAAGCAGTGGGAGTGGAGAATGAACAAAGTAATCTGTAACTGACTGTAATCAATTAGTTGTAACTTCCACTGCACTTGGACCAGCCAGCATGTATATTATTATACCCCTTTTGTTCACCATAAACATTTTTCTTTTTGTCAATAGCACCCTAGCAAACACTTCCCACAGTGGGCTTCAGCCGTAACTCATGCCCACAATTGAGCCCAAAGTCGGGTTTCATGGACATGCCTCGTCAGCCACTACCAGCTTTCCTTGGACTGTGACCCCTGTGAATTGAACTGCATGGAATACTCTGCTGGCTTGGCAGAATTCAACACATCAGAAAATATGGAAAAGAATCTTCCATTTATAGCCAGAGCAATTAGACAAGAAAAAGAAATACAAGTCATCAAAATTGGAAAGGAACAAGTAAAACTCTTACTGTTTGCAGATGATATGATACTATATGTCGAAAACCCTGAAAAATCCACAGTGAAATACTAGTGCTAATAAATGAGTACAGCAAAGTGGCAGGTTACAAGATCAACACTCAGAAATCTGTAGTGTTTCTATACACTAGCAATGAACAATCTGAGGGGGAAATCAAGAAAAGAATTCCACTTACAATTGCAACCAAAAGAATAAAACATTTAGGAATAAATTTAACTAAAGAGACAAAAGACCTGTACAAAGAAAACTACAAGAAATTGTTAAAAGAAATCACAGAAGACCTAAATAGATGGAAAGGCATACCGTGTTCATGGATTGGAAGAGTAAATAGTTAAGATGTCAATTCTACCTAAATTGATTTACAGATTCACTGCAATACCAATTAAAATGCCAAAAACTTACTTTTCAGAAATTGAAAAACCAATAACAAAATTTATCTGGAAGGGCAGGGTGCCCAAAATAGCTAAAAGTATCCTGAGAAAAAAAATGAAGTCGGAGGTCTTACGTTACCTGACTTTAAGACATTTTATGAAGTGATTAAAACAGCATGGTACTTGCATAAAGATAGATATACTGATCAATGGAATAAAAGAGAGTGTTCAGATATAGCCCCTCTCATCTATGGACAACTGATCTTTGATAAGGCAGTCAAGTCAACTCACCTGGGACAGAACAGTCTCTTCAATAAATCGTGCCTAGAGAACTGGATATCCATATGCAAAAGAATGAAAGAGGACCCATACCTCACACCCTCTACAAAAATAAACTCAAAATTGATCAAAGACCTAAACATTAGATCTAAGACCATAAAACTGTTAGAAGAAAATGTAGGGAAATAGCTTATAAATCTTATACTAGGAGGTGGTTTCCTAGACCTTACACCCAAAGCAAGAGCATTGAATAAATAAATAAATAAATAAATAAATGGGAACTCCTCAAAATTAAACACTTTAGCGCATCAAAGAACTTCGCCAAGAAAGTAAAAGGACAGCCTACACAATGCGAAACAATATATCAGATAAAGGTCCAGTATCCAGAATGCATAAAGAGATTGCTCAACTCAACAACAAAAAGACACACAACCCAATTACAAAAAGGGCAAAAGACTTGAACAGACCCTTCTCAGAAGATGAAATACAAATGGCCAAAAGGCACATAAAGAGATGTCCAACTTCCCTGGTTATTAGAGAAATGAAAATCAAAACCACAATGAGATATCATCTCATACCCACCAGAATGGCCATTATGAATAAAAAAGAAAATGACAAATGCTGGAGAGGATGTGGAGAAAGAGGAACACTTATCCACTGTTGGTGGGAATGTCAAATGGTACAAGCTCTGTGGAAGGCAGTTTGGCGTTTCCTTAAAAAGCTAAATATAGAATTGCCATATGTCCCGGTAATACCATTGCTAGGTATCAGAGGACATGAGGGCAAGGACACAGACAGACATTTGCACACCAGTGTTTATAGCAGCATTATTTACAATTACCAAGAGATGGAAACAGCCAAAATGTCCATCAACAGATGAGTGGCTAAACAAACTGTGGTATATACATACGATGGAATATTATGCAGCTGTAAGACAAAATAAAGTTATAAAGTATGTAACAACATGGATGGACCTTAAGGACATTATGCTGAGTGTGATTAGCCAGAAACAAAAGGACAAATACTGTATGGTCTCACCGATATGAACTGAGATTAGTGAATAAACTTGGAGAATTTCATTGGTAACAGAGACCATCAGGAGATAGAAATAGGGTAAGATATTGGGTAATTGGAGCTGACGAGATACAGATTGTGCAACAGGACTGAATGTAAAAACTCAGAAATGGATAGCACAATGCTGTAATAACTGTAATACAGTTATGTTAAAACATTGAATGAAGCTGAATGTGGGAATGATAGAAGGCGGAGGGCTGGGGGCACAAATGAAATCAGAAAGAAAGATAGATGATAAAGACTGAGATGGTATAATCTAGGAATGCCTAGAGTGTATAATGATAGTGACTAAATGTACAAATTTAAAAAATGTTTTTTGCATGAGGAAGAACAAAGGAATGTCATTACTACAGGGTGCTGAAAATAGATGGTAATTAATATTTAAAATTTTATCTCATGTGTGAGACTAAAGCAAAAAATGTTGATTTGGTACAAAATTTATATTTTGACTAGTGCATTTGCTAATATAACTTATGTAAACAGCTTTATTGAACACCGTAAGTACATGGAACCTTGAGTAGGACATGAGATTTTGTTGGTTTGTCCAGAGTGATGCCCCGATAATCCCCAGAGTGATTTGAACAGTGAATAAAGAAGTATTTGCAAAGTTCCCTTCAGGGAATGGTGAGAACGGGGGAAAATTCAACTTCCCCAAGTTGAATTCTTGATATTCTCACAAGCAGTGTGGACAATCAAAGCTATATGCTGAGCCCCCAATCTTGGGGTTTATTCAAATGAAACTTAACCCCACAGAGGATAGATCAAGCCTACTTAAAATTAGGCCTAAGAGTCTCCCCCAAAAGAACCTCTTTTGTTGCTCAGCTGTGGCCTCTCTCCAGCCGGCACAACAGGCAAACTCACCACCCTCCCCCTGTCTATGTGGGACATGACTCCCAGGGGTGTGGACCTTCCTGGCTACGTAGGATGGAGGTCCTGGAATGAGCTGGGGCTCAGCATCAAGGGATTGAGAAAAACCCTAGAATGAGCTGAGACTAGCATCAGGGGATTGAGAGGACCTTCTCGACCAAGGTGAGGATGAGTGAAATGAGACAAGGTGAAGTGTCGATGGCTGAGAGATTCCAAACAGAGCTGAGAGGTTGTCCTGGAGGTTGTTCTTACGCATTGAATAGATATCACCTTGTTATTCAAGATGTAGTGGAGAGGCTGGAGGGAACTGCCTGAAAATATGGAGCTGTGTTCCCATAGCCATGTTTCTTGGAGATGATTGTGTAATGATGTAGCTTTCACAATGTGACTGTGTGATTGTGAAAACCTTGTGTCTGATGCTCCTTTTATCTACCTTATCAACAGACAAGTGAAACATATGGAATAAAAATAAATAATAGGAGGAACAAATGTTAAAATAAATTTAGAATGAGGTGCTGGTGATTGGTGGGGGTATGGCATGTATTAATTTTTTTCTGTTTTCTTTTTATTTCTATTCTGAATAGATGCAAATGTTCCAAGAAGTGATCATGATGATGAATGTGCAACTATGTGACGATATTGTGAATTACTGATTATATATGTATAACGGAATGATCAAAAGTTACAAATGTTTGCGTTTGTTTGTTGTTTTTTGGTATTTAAAAAAAATTAAAAAAAAAAAAGAATCTTCTATTTAAGACTGAAATCCAACTACCATCCTATAAGGAGACCGGAACTTACATCTCCTCCCTTGTACGGGAACAGGTGAGCAAGTCCTGACTTGTATTAGGGTATGCTGCATATGATGATTTAGGGTGACTGATAGCAGCTGTAACAGTAGGCCATGTTGCCCCTTTCTGTATGGAAGGACTTGATGGAATTTATGACGTGGGGTGGCTATGCCCCAAATTGTGTAATTTTATTGTTAAGCTTCAAAACAATAGTCTCTTCCGCTGGCAGAGTATCTCTAAGCAACATGGGGCATATCCTTCCCCTAAGGGATGGCTATGGACCTGGGGGCAATATGTCTGGCCCTATTTACCCTATAATTGGACATGATATTGTACATGGGTACTGCCCTATATCCTCACTACCTTATATGACTTTTTATCCCATACTCCTAGTAATTGGGAAATAGTTTAAGCTAGACATAGACTAAAACACATTTCCTGGTTGTATTATCCTTTAGCCATTCTTGCACCAGGTGGAGCTGCTACAATAGTTATTGAAAATCACGTGGCAGTTTTAGCCAATCACACTGCCCAAGCACTTAATAACCCCAAACTGGTCATATCCTTGTTAAATGAAGAACCATACAGCTTAGAAAAGTAGTTTTACAAAATAGAATGGTCTTAGATAGCCTCACTGCAGTACCAGGTGGCACCTGTGGCTTAATCAGTGTTCAGAGATGCATATTTATTCTTCACCATTTGCATAGTATTTCACAAGTTTGGTTCAAATGCAAGAGCACATACATAATATGCTAGGCATGGATTTTATTGGGACTACAAACAGAAGAATATCTTTCCTGGTTGCAACATCCGGAAAATGGAAGCCAGTGTTCTGCAAAAGGCAAGGAGTGCAAGGGATAGTTTATAAGGGCTTAAGACAAGGGTGTGCAACAGAGTTTCAGCGAGGTCCTGTGATACAGGAGTTTAGAAGTTTGTTGTCATCGGTGATCAAGGAAGGGGAGTTTCAATGCTTTGTATTTTCCCCTCCCCCACCCAGAAGTTCTGATGATCTTTAACTTCTGTCCCAATCCTTGTAGGCAGCGACATGCAGCAATTTATTCTCAATATGGATGGGGGGGGGCAAGCCCTTGGTCCTCACAAGCCATCCCCACAGAGAAGACTATGTTGCCAATAGGACAGACATTGCATCCATATTCCACAACAACAGTATAAGAGACAACAGAACACAGAGATAGCAACCCCACAAAGAGATGCCTCCATGGCCAAGAAAGAGAAATAAACCATTTAGACAAGGGATCTACTGATAACTGATCAATATTATGTATGTGCTTGGCCGTCTTTTCAAAGATCCATTGTCCATAGATGAGAAAGTAGCTAATCTGAATATACAATTTCATTCCATTGGTCAGTATATCTTTATGCCATTACCATGCTGTTTTGACCACTGTAGCTTCATAATATGATTTAGAGTCAGGTAGTGTGAGACCTCCCACTTCAATTTCCTTTCTCAAGATATTTTTAGCTATTCGGGGCACACTGCCCTTTGAAATAAATTTGGTTATTGGTTTTTCTATTTCTGTAAAGTAAGTTGATGGGATTTTAATTGATATTGAATTGAATCTATAAATCAATTTGGGTAGAATGACTATCTTAACTATATTTAGTCTTCCAACCCATGAACATGATATGCCCTTCCATTTATCTAGGTCTTCCATGATTTCTTTTAGCAATTTCTTATAATTTTCTCTGTATAGGTCTTTTGTATCCTTAGTTAAATTTATTTGTAAATATTTGATTCTTTTGGTTGCTATTGTAAATGGAATTTTTTTCTTGATTTCCTCCTCAGATTGCCCATCACTAGTGTATTTTGGGGTGTTGATCTTGTAGCCTGTCACATTGCTGTACTCATTTATTAGCTCTAGTATCTCACTGTGGATTTTGGGGGGTTTTCGACATATAGTATCATATTACCAGAAAACTGTAAGAGTTTTACTTTTTCCTTTCCAATTTGGATGCCATACATTTCTTTTTCTTGTATAATTGCTCTGGCTAGAACTTCCAACACAATGTTGAATAACAATGGTGACAGTGGGTATCCTTGTCTTGTTCCTCATTTTAGAGGGAAAGCTTTCAGTCTTTCCCCATTGAGGATGATGTTAGCTGTGGGTTTTTCACATATTGCCTTTATCATGTTGAGGAAGTTCCCTTCTATTCCTATCCTTTGAAGTGTTTTCATCAAGAAATGATGTTGAATTTTGTCAAATGCCTTTTCTGCATCAATCGAGATGATCATGTGGTTTTTCCACTTTGATTTTTTGATATGGTGTATTACATTAATTGATTTTCTTGTGTTGAACCAGTCTTGCATACCTGGAATAAATCCTACTTGGTCATTGTGTATAATTCTTTTAATGTGCTGCTGGGTTTCATTTGCAAGTATACTGTTGAGGATTTTTGCATCTATATTCATTAAGGAAATTGGTCTGTAATTTTATTTTCTTCTAGTATATTTATCTATCAGTCAGCCTACATCCACATAAGGAGTGGTATCAGGGTGATGTTGGTCACATAGAATGAATTAGGTAGCTTTCCCACCTCTTCAATTTTTTTGAAGAGTTTGAGCAGGGTTTGTACTAATTTTTTCTTGAATGTGTGGTAAAATTCACAGGTGAACCTATTTAGTCCTGGTCTTTTCTATTTTGGGAGGTTTTTGATGACTGATTCAATCTCTTTACTTGTGATTGGTTTATTGAGGTTGTCTATTACTTCTTGAGTCAATGTCAGTTTTCATGCCTTTCTAGGAATATGTCCATTTCAACTACATTGTCCAATTTATTAGTGTATAGTTGCTCATACTATTTTCTCATTACCGCCTTTATTTTGGTGGGGTCAGTGGTTATGGCTCCTATTCCATTTCTGATTTTATTTATTTGCATCCTGAAGGAAGTGGTTTTAAAGAGCAATTAAAAAAATCTGTTTTGGGCTTAGTAGGAGGATTTTCCCCTCAACTAAGACTTTTAATAGACCCTCTAATTAAACAAATAAAGGCTCTGTTGCATTCCTAGCTATTCCTGTGCCTCTTTACTTTGTTCAGTAGTTTGTTTTAATATTTCTTTTTCATATTTGGTTCATATTTGGTTTCATATTTCATATCTCCAAATTTTCTAAAATGTGACTTCCTCCAGCTAATTTTGAGTTATAGGATGTTTATAAAAACATCTTTGAGCATCTTTTGTGCTTGTGTATATAAATTATGGCGGCTATTTTTATTGTTTCATTGCATTCACAACCCCAAACCACTGTAGAATGTTCACTCCAAGAGAGCAGTGCTACCATCTTTACTGTATCTCCAGGGCCTGGCACTTAGGTGCTTGATAACCATTGTGGAATGAATGAAATTTAAGAAAGGGCCTTCTAGGGCTTCCTTAGTTTGTGGGAACAAGCATCTTCCAAACTTCCTTGCTTTTTGTTTAAATCGTCTCTGTTGTCTAAATTGACTGCTATTCTTCAGTGCTGTAGATTGCCTACACTCACCTCCACTTGAACCATGCTCACCTGCTCACTGGTTGTGGATAAAACATCTTAAATGAAACTGACAATAAGCATTTAAGGGGGCCCGGGGAGATTGGGATGCAAAAAAAGTCTAGGGTTATAGAGAAAAAGTCTGGGATCATTTCTAGAAGAGAAATTTTGTAGATAACAAAGCAAAGCTTTTAACTAAAAATCTTAAAAGGAAAACAAAGGGAGCTTGTTTTGTAATTTCTATACTACTTGTATTACTCATTCTGGATGAATTATATATTCTGCATGATTTTGTAACTGATATCATTTTTAGAGAATCAGGGCACACAGATTATGAGAAGCCAAGCCTAAACCAGAATTATTTCCTTATTCTCAGACCAGTGCTATTTAGTCTATGAGAAGCAGCAGAGAAAAAGAATGAGGGCTAAATTCAACTTCAGCCTCCTTCCCCATTTACTAGTTACGAGCCCTTGGGCAAGTTAACATTCTATTCCGTTATTATCTGTAAAACAGATATAATAATGGCTTCTACCTCGCCTAGGACATAATAGCCCTGAAATTTAAACGAGTTTATACACGTAATTTCCCAGAGTCATAGTAAACAATGTTTCTCAGAGTGCGCTGTACCTAAACAGATGTTCAATAAATGTATTGAGCTGCTCACAAAGGAAAACTAAAACCTCTTCCTGTACAAAAAGCAAGAATCAAATGTACAATGACCCTCCAGCTTCGGTATGTCTGATTTAGTTTTCGCTGTGTAGGGATGGTGTGGTATCAATCAGCCTAGAACCACATAAAGAGTGGCCAAAAGCGGCCTAAAATGAGCGGTGAGCAACATAAGCGCACATGGCTGGCGTCTCACTTTTTACTCGGTGCGCAGTAGCACAGTTCTTTTCAGCCCCCAGAGCTCCGCCCTCCCAGGCAGGATAGGTGATTGGTTTCAGCCAATGGAGATACACCGCCGTGAGAGCAGCAGCCAGTCAGCGGTTAGGGGCCCGGAAAGGAGCGTGACCTAGTGAAACGCTGCTGGCGCTGCGGAAGGTGGGCGATTGGCGGGTGCTGCGCGGCAGCAGAGGTAAGATGGCGGCCGCCCTTACTCTTCGTCCTTGCAGTTAGGCTGCTTCTTCGCCCTTTCTGCCTGTTTGGAGATGCTACTCCTTCTCAAGCAGTGGCGGAGTTACTATTCTTCTCACAGGCTTCCATAGCCAGATTTTCCGACGCCTGGAGTCTTAGGGCAAAATGGCGCTTGCACGGGCCGCCGAGGACGGCCAGGGCCTCGGCGTAAGCTCTGAGACGGGCTGGGACAAAGGCGAAGTGCAGGGAAGTGGGGGTGGGGAGGGGTGCGGTGCCGCGTCTCGCCGCTGCCGCGTGGGGGCAAGCTCAGCGCCTCTTCCTCGTGCTGCAGCCAAAAGAGTCCTTGAAAAAAGCGGTGGTCGGGGTGGAGGCGGGGATGGAGGTAGAAGTTGAGAAGAGGCACCGTCACAAATGGCTGTAGAGATGTTTGGGGAAAGTTAGAAGGAGAAAAGAGGGGCGCAGGGGAGTTACGAGGCCGACTTCTGCCTGTAGTTTAGAAATTAATTGCGCTCTGTGCATTTTCGGGAATGATAAGGGCTTTTTGATCGTTTGTCTGTCCTTGCAGGTTTTGGTATGAACAGGATTCGGATTCATGTCTTGCCAACCAGTCGGGGGAGGATCACCCCAGTGCCTAGGTCTCAGGAGCCCCTGTCTTGTTCCTTCACTCATCGTCCGTGCTCACAGCCTCGTCTGGAGGGGCAGGAGTTTTGCATTAAGCATATTCTTGAAGACAAAAATGCGCCTTTCAAGCAGTGTAGTTATATATCGACGAAGAATGGAAAAAGATGTCCCAGTGCTGCCCCAAAGCCTGAGAAGAAAGATGGGTATATATGTATAGATAAATATGACCATTACGGCTGTAGTTTAAAAATGAGAGATGGATGTGGTGTTATGTGCGATTGGGCATGGGCTGTCGAGTTTTTAAGCAATATGATTATAGTTGGGATTATGGGTATCTTTGGGGGGAAAAAAACGTTGAAACGGTGAAAACTGGAAGGAGATGGGTTCTGTGTGACCTTGGGCCTGTCCTTTTATCTTTTCTGGATCTTTTTCCGTGTCTGTAAAATGAGATATTGTAGATTATTTTAACCCTGGGGTCTTTGGATCTTATGATCTTCTCTGAACCTTGTTGAATAACATGCAAATTACTAATTTTGGAAAAGATTTAATAGCTTTTTTCAAAGGTATCTGTGACTGCGAAAAAATAATTTGACCAGATGATTTTGCACGTATCTTCTAGTTTTAAAATTATGTCCCACATCCTATTATCTAAAATGGATTATGTTAAGGTACAATGTAGAGTTACCTTCTAGAACCAGTTTTGAAAGATAATGCATTTCTTTGATTAGTTCTGAAATGTCAGCATTTTTGTGATTAGAATTGTTGGTTTGATGGATAGAGCATTGGATTACATTACCTGCATTTCCTTAGTACCTCTAAATTACTTGACCTTGGGGCAAGTTAAATTCCTGTACCTAAACTGTCAGTGGGAAGTGGAAGAGGCAGGATTCATTAAACTAAAAAAAAAAAAGTGAGAGAGACATCAGTAAGAGTTTTGGGAGTGGCTTTCTTAGAAATGAATACAATAGTCATTTTAATTTCCTAAAGATGATCTGACGGCACTGACTGAAAATTAATTCTTTCGAGAAGGAACATCAGTACAAAATTTTAATATTTTCTTTCCTTAGGATATCCTTCTGTGCTGAACATGCCCGCAGGAATGCCCTGGCACTTCATGCTCAGATGAAGAAGACCAACCCAGGGCCTATGGGTGAAACACTCTTGTGCCAGCTAAGCTCTTATGCTAAGTCTGAGCTTGGTTCTCAGACTCCAGAAGGTAACCGCAGTGAAGCCAGCCGAATTCTGGGTAAGGATCTTTTTTCCTGGAATGAAAAGAAAGGAGGAAAGTTAGAAAATAATTTATTTTTGTTTGGCTCTAGGCTTTGAACATTTTTGGCACTTGATAATACAGTGTAATTGTTGGTTAATTGGGAATTTGATTAGAATTCTAGTATTGCTACGTTTACTGATTCTTTTGAATTTGAAGTAATGTGTGCTTAGGCTTACTTTCCTGAGTTTATGGTGTTTTCCTTTTCCTTCATTGCTGTTTTTATGCTTAACAGCTTTGCTAGGTAAATTAATTCCAGGATACAGGAATGCTTTGTTGGAGTTGTCTTTTCTATACTTTTTAGAGAACATGGTTAACTCAATTCATATTTTAAATAATCTTACCTAATTTTAACTGGTTTGTAAGTTTTTTTTTTAGAACCACTTTTTAAAAAAATTTATTTATTAAAGAAAATTTAACAAACAAAACATTAACATATATAATCAGTAATTCACAGTATCGTCACTTAGTTGCATATTTATTATTTCTTAGAACATTTGCATCAATTCAGAAAAAGATAAAAAGACAATAGAAAAAGAAAAACGAAAACAGAAAAAAAAAAAGATTATACCTACCATACTCCTTACCCCTTGCTTTCATTGATCACTAGCATTTCAAACTAAATTTATTTTAACATTTGTTCCCCCTATTATTTATTTTTATTCCATATATTATTCCATGTTATTCCATGCTTCTCCACTTTTTATTTGCTATTGTCTGTACAAAGTTTTTGTGGTTAATTTTAAGGTTTGGGTTGATAAGCATAATCTAGTTTTGTGAAGTGGAAGTTAGAGAGATGGGAAGTCTTAATGTCCGCCCGCTCTACCTTCCTCAGATGAAGACAGCTGGAGTGATGGGGAACAGGAACCTATTACTGTGGATCAGACATGGAGAGGTGACCCTGACAGTGAAGCTGATAGCATAGACAGTGATCAAGAAGATCCCCTAAAGTAAGTTGAAACTCCAGTGTGGCTTTTGATTGTTTCATATGCTTAGTATGTGGAATATAGTACTGGCATTAGGCTGTTCATAAATTAACCTGAGAGCTTAGCTATTTCAAGCAAGATTTGGTTCTTGTAGAAGACTTTATTATTTGGAAAAATTTCTTTCTGAATGTCAAATTCCACACATGATTAAGATTAGGGGAGAAATTAGGAAATTTCTTGGATATGTGAATAGCAAGTCAGTTGAGAAATGCTCAGACTGGTTAGGAAAGAGAAAACAGGAAAGTGCTTAGCTTAACCCTCAGGAATAGTGAGGTGATTGTTCTTGAAATAATCACTCATTTTACAATATTTCTTGGGTATTCGTGGAATTAAAAAAAAAGGGGGGGGGGTTTAATAGTTTGCTTCGGTTTCATTCCTAAGAAAGAGAAACTGATTTAGAAACCTGGAAGTGAGTATTGGTCCTGCTTGTGTCTTATATTCTGTTCTTCACTCATGATCACTTTAGAAGTTGCAGAAACATTGCTGCTCCCAAGACTCATAGTATCTCTCCCACTCTTTTTTAGCTTACTGAATTCTGTCTCTTTACACTTTCCACTGACAGTTTAGGTAGAAGTACTTTAAACAGTGGGATGGGTAATGAATTTCTAGACTTGACTGTGACTTCCTAGCTTGAAATAGTGTTTTGCTTCATTGAATCTTGGATTCTGAATTTTGTTAGAAGTTATTTTCTGAATAGAAGACATTCATTTCTGTTGAGTAACCTCAGTAGTCAGCTATTCCAGAAGTACTAGTTTGGAAAGTTTATCTAAGAATTTCAAAGGAAATGTTTGTTTTCTAGCAAGATTCTCTCATGGTAATAACTCTACCAAGCATATTTATCCTACCCCCCCAATTGTGGTGCTGGATGGCCGAACTTACTGCTTCAAAGAGGTGTATAGCTCTGTAGGGTCATAAAGTTAATGTCCTTTGGTATGGTAAACACTCAGCTTGGAAGGTTCCAAAACGTTTTGTCAGTAGTAATCTAAAGTGAGTCAGTCTCTAGGAGACAGATTTCATGCTAATCTAACTCAGAAGAGACTGCTGTATAACTATCAGTTAATTTTATGAGACATATAAATGATAAAAGGGCTGCGAACTTTTATGTCAAATTCTCCTAGGAGATAAATATAAGCATTTCCTTAATTTTCCCAATGAGACTACCCTAAAATTTTTTTGGCCCACTAAATATACATTTCTTAGGAATGTGGATAGAATTGTCAGATGTGTTTTTATAGTAGTTAATTTGTTTATATGATTACATATTACTATCTTGTTATATTTAATAATACTATAATTTAATAGTATGTTGTGTAGTAAAGATTTTGACCTGTCTGAAAAGAAGTTCTGGCTTTTGCCCTTCTGAGGGTCATCTTTTACTGTGGGCCTTGGGCTAGCCAGATGGCAACAATGTGATTTAGCCCAGGGACTGGCCCCACCCTTAGCATGGGCATGGTCAAGATATGGGTTGGGGGCTTTGGGTCATGGAGTATCAGTGTACCTGCAGGCTGAGATTGACCATTGGGTCAATACTACCTACCTAATGAAGCCCCAGTAAAACCTCTGAACACTGAGGCTTGGGTGAGTTTCCCTGGCTTGCTGTACTCTCTGCATATTGTCACACATCAATTCCGGCAGGGTAATGCCTGGGTCCTGATCCATGGGAGAGGACAACGGAAGCTTCATGTTTGGAACCCTCCCAGACTCTGCCCTATGCATCTCTTCCTTAGGCTGGTTTAAGTCTGTATCCTTTCCCAGTAATAAACCATCACTGTGAGTATAATAGTTTTTGAACCTGAGGGTGGTTTTGGGAACCTCCTGAATTGGTGCCATAAGTGAGGGCAGTTCTGGAGATTACCCTCTAAACTTGATGGTTGGCTTTAACTGTTGCACTTTGATTAATTCTTGGGCATGTGTTCATTTATGAAATTCCTTTCACATCTTTGGTGTCAATGCCTTTATCATCACTAGGGCCACTTTTTGAATCATCTGATAGTTTAACAGTATACATCTTCACTTGTTTTAGAAAGAGCGGTTTTGTATGATGCTGATACTAGAAATTTTATCCTAACTGTAAGTCATATTGGCATATTTTCCCCCCTCTGTGTAGGTCCATATATATGATTTTCCCCAAAGTAGCCATTTACTTAATTCTTGGAAAAAAGTAATCTTCAAAAGCTTACTTAAAACATACAACATTTTTGAAGACTTAGCCCTAAGAGTAATATTCAATCTGCATTCTTTGTTTCCCTTTTTGAAAAACAAGTTTTATCATATGACATCTGTAAGTATCCAAAACTTGTTTGGTCAGTTCAGTTTGTTATTGAATCTTCACTCTTTTTGAAATGAAGAAATATTGGAAAGTACCCTTTAATTGAGAACATATTTAAGTGAATGTCAGGTAACTTCTCCTTTTTTGAATACTAATTCTAATAATAAAGCTTTGACATATTTGTTTGTATTATCAGAGCAGTGAAAGTTAGTACATAATTTTAATGACCAGCTGTGTGTGTCTGGAATTTCCATCTTTAAGAAAGTGATCCATTTGTCACATGAACTGGGTAATCATGTTTGTTAGGCAGGGTGCTCACCTCCTTTGAAAATTATTTCATTTATAAATTCTAGTCTAGATCATTGGTTAGCTTCTTTTCTGATAGGGTACGATGAAATTAATTTCAGATTAACCAACTATTAGGTTAAGGCCTCAGTGTTTAGGGTTGTAGACCTAGTCCATTTTCCTGAAGTTGTAGCTTAGTCACCTTGTTTAGACTTTAGGGTATTTTTAAACCTTTTCACTTTAGATTTCATAATTTGTATATTTTGCTGATTTATTCATTTTTTAAAAACTTTTTACTTTGATCTACTTTCAAGCTTAAAAGGCAGTTACAAAAAATGATACAAACCAGAGAATTCCAAGATACTCCTACTCCCCTATTAACCCAGATTCACCAATTTTGAGATTTTGCCACATTTACCATTATCATTTTTTAAAAAAATTTAAAAACTTCTTATTGAGAAAGTTTTTCTTCACACACACACATTCCATACATGGTGTACAATCAGTGGCTCACATTATCATATAGTTGTGCATTCATGACCGTGATCATTTTTTAGAACATTTGCATCACTCCAGAAAAAGCAATAAAAAGAAAAAAGAAAAAACTCATAACATACCATACACCTTGCCCCTCCCTCTCGTTGACCACTAGTATTTCCATCTACCCAATTTATTTTACCCTTTGTCTCCTCTACTACTGATTTATTTTTTATTCTTATTTTTTTACTCTACTACTGATTTATTTTTTATCCTTATTTTTTTACTCATCTGTCCATACCCTGCATAAAAGGAGCATCAGACGCAAGTATTTCACAGTCACATTGTAAACCTTATATCTTCATACAATCGTCTTCAGAAATGAAGGCTACTAAATGTTCTAAGAAATGATCATGATGATGAATATGCAACTATGTGATGATATTATGAATTACTGATTATATATGAAGAATGGAATGATCTTAAGTTAAGAATGTTTGTTTGTTATATTTTAAAAAAAAAATTTAAAAATTAATAAAAAAAGAAAAAAAGTTACTGGTAGAAAAAAAATTAAAATGGGCCAAGATTTGAATAGACTTTTCTCCAAAGAAGATATTCAAATGGCCTACTGAGTATACGAAAAGGTGCTTAATATTATTAGCTGTTAGAAAAATGCAGATTAAAACTACCGTGTGATACAATTTCATACCCACTAGAATGGCTATTATTTTAAAAACTGAAAATAACAGCATTGGCAAGGATGGAGAAACAGGAGCCCTCGCTTGCTGATGGAACTGCAAATGGAGCACCCACTGTGGAAAACAGTTTGGCGGCTCCTCAGAAAGGCAGACATGAGCTACCATGTGACCCAGAGATCCCACGCCTAGGTCTCTGCCCAAAAGAACTGAAAGCAGGACTTGAACACCAGTGCTCATTGCAGCATTAGTCACCATAACTGAAAGGGGGAAGCAACCCAAGGGTCCATCGACAGATGACAGAGAAACCAATGTGGTCCATCCACACAATGGCACATTAGTCAGCAGTAAAAAAAAGTGCCGTGCTGCACTTGCCACAACACAGATGAACCTGTAAGACGCCATTTGGGGTGGAAGAAGCCAGACTCAAAAGACAAATGTTGTATGCTGTTTCTTTCCTGAAATGCTTAGAATAAGGAAATTCATAAAGACAGAAGGCAGAATAGTGGTTATTAGAGAAATAGAGGAATGAGGAGTTAATTGCTAAATGAATAGGAACTTTGATTTGGTATGATAAAATAGTCTGGAAATAGTGATAGAGTTACATATTGTCAGTGGACTTAAAAGTCAAAGACTATTCACTTAAAATGGTTACAATGATTTTACGTTATGTATATTTCAGCACAATTAAAACTACATCAGTTTTTTTTAAGTGAAAGAAAAAAAAGAATGAAGGCTACTGGAACACAGCTCAATGGTTTCAGATTGCCTGAAACTTCCATTCCAATACACCATAAACTAAAAAGGGATATCTATATAATGCCTGAGAATAATGTCCAGGATAACCTCTTGACTGTTTGAAATCTCTCAGCCACTGAAACTTTATTTTGTCTCATTTCTTTCTTCCCCCTTTTGGTCAAGAAGACTTTCTCAATACCTTGATTCCGGGTCCTGGCTCACCCCGGGATTTCTGTACCACTTGCCAGGGAGAATTACACCCCTGGGAGTCATGTCCCATGTAGGAGGGAGGGCAGTGAGTTTACCTGCCGAGTTGCCTTAGTCCTCATATGAGCAACAAAAGAGGTTTTCTGGAGGGTGACTCTTAGGCCTGATTTTAAGTAGGCTTAGCTTATCCTTTGCAGGAATAAGTTTCATAGGGGCAAACCCGAAGATGGAGGGCTTGGTCTATTGATTTGGCTGTCCCTGTTACTTGCTAGAATATCAGAAGTTCTCCAAATGAGGAATGTTTCTTCCTTTCTCCCCAGTCCCCCAAGCGGACTTGGCAAATACTTTTTTATTCACTGCCTAATTACTCTGGGATATATTGGGGCATCACACTAACATGGACAAACCAACAAACTCTCACACCCTATTCAAGATTCCATGTACTTAAGGTGTTCAACTAAACTGACCATACAAGTTAAATTAGGAAATGCACTACCCAGAATATAAATTTTATATCCAGTAGACATTGCTGTCTTTAGTCTCACACAGAAGTTGAAGTTTTAAGATATGGATGAGGTGGGTGCACAGGTGGGTCAATGGTAGAATGCTTGCCTTCCATCTGGGAGACC
Organism: Myrmecophaga tridactyla; assembly: GCA_004026745.1. Taxonomy (NCBI): domain Eukaryota; kingdom Metazoa; phylum Chordata; class Mammalia; order Pilosa; family Myrmecophagidae; genus Myrmecophaga; species Myrmecophaga tridactyla. Next base: position 39,638 of record PVIY010003998.1, on the reverse strand, counting down.
CGGGTTTGGTTCCTGGACCATGCATCCTCCCACCCCCCCCCCCAAAAAATTTATAATTAAAAAAAAGATATGGATGATATCATTCTATACCCTGTATTCTGATCTATCCCAGTCCTGTCCAGATCAGCTTCACTTGAAGTCTGATCACTTTTTCAACTTTTTAAACAGTTCCTGTATGGAGTACTGCTGATTTTCATAGCTTCAGAGCTCTAACTTGATTGAGTCTTAGGTGTCACATAAATACCTCAAGTTTCTGGAAATGACCATATTATATACAAACAACTCAGTATCTCAGAATTTAGAATCAACAGTTGCATCTCTTGCATATATATGACTCCTGTTAGAGATTACAGTCTAGGACCCTTTACAATAGGCCCCAACCTTGATAACCCATGCTGTCTACTTTAGTTCACCGAGTTTTTATATTATAATTAGTCCGTATGATTGAGGCATGATGATATTTGTCTTTTTGTTCCAGACATTTCATTCAACATAGTCCTTAAGGTTCATTCATCTAGTTGCATGCCTCACAACTTCATTCCTTTTTGTGGCCACTCAGTAGTCCACTGTATGTATACACCATGATCCCCCCTTCTATTCCTCAGATGTTGAATTCTTAGACTACCTTTATGCATTCTGTATCGTGGAGCACTGCCGCTATAAGCACCAGTGTGCAAATGTCCATTCCTGCCCAGCACTCATTTCCTCCAGTTATATACTGAGCAACACTGAGCAATGGGGTTTCAAGATCATATGCTGTCTCATTCTTACCTGTCAGTTTGTGTGCCTGCCTTCCTGCCTGGCTCTGTTTAAACCATTTTTTGAGCACTTGAGTGTAGGTCATGTATGTTCCTTGAACACTTAAAACTGCCATGTACTATGAACAAGGATATTAGTTAACCACCTTAAGTGCAGTTATAAAGCTTAAGAAATGTAATGATATAAAGGTTACAGCCTGTATTCCAGTTTTGAAAAATGTCTCCATTAATGTCCCTTTGAGCCTTTCTCCTCCCTTGCTAAATCCATTCAGTAATATGTATTGCATTTAATTGTCATTGTCTCTTTAGTTGCTCTTTTTTTTTAATTGTGTGAACATATAGAATATAAACTTTTCTATCTCACCCACTCCGAAGCATACCACTGAATGGAATTAATCACATTCATAATATTGTGGTACTCTTATTATTTTCTATTAGTATAATTTTGTATTCTCCCACACGGAAACCCTACACACATTATGCATTAACTCTGCATTGGCAACCTGTACTCTCATTTTTGTCTCTGTGTGAACTTGCATATTTTTTGGTATTTTCTTAGTAGTTGCCACAGGGCTTAAATTTAATATCCTGACTCTGTATCCTTCTATTTTGCATCGATATCAACTTAACTTCAGTAGTATACATAAGCTATGGTCTTAGGCTTCTCCATCCCCCAATCTTTATGTAATTCTTGTCACAGAGTATGTTTTTATACTTTGAGTTCAAAGCTACTAGTTTTATCATAACTTTTTTTTTTGGCATGTGCAGGCTCCAGGACTCAAACCTGGGTCTTTGGCATGGCAGGCGAGAATTCTGCCACAGAGCTATCCTTGCACTGCCCTTGATTTATTATTTATTATTAATTATTAAATTAATTATTTTTTATGCATTTGCCTTTTAGATCCTATAGGAAGTAAAAAGTAGAGTTACAAATCAAAAATACTATAGTTTTGGCATTTATGTTTACTCATGTCATTACCTTCCCTGGAGATCTTTATTTCTTTATGTGACTTTGATCAGTTGTGTGTTGTGTTTTCCTTTCCACTTGCAGAAGTCTCTTTAGCATTTCTCGTAGTGCTGGTCTAGTAGTGACGCGGTCCCTCAGCTTTTGTTTATCTGGAAATGTCTTAATCTCTCCCTCATTTTTTGAAAGGCACTTTTGCCAGATATGGAATTCTTGGTTGGCAAATTTTTTCTTTCAGCATTTTTTTTTTTTTTTTTTTTACATGGGCAGGCACCGGGAATCGGACCCGGGTCCTCTGGCATGGCCGGCAAGCATTCTTGCCTGCTGAGCCACTGTGGCACGCCCTCTTTCAGCATTTTAAGCCTGTTAACCTACTACCTTCTTCCCTTTCCTTCTTCCCTCCATGGTTTCTGATGAGAAATCACTTTATCTTATTGAGGCTCCCTTGTATGTGACATGTTCCTTTCTGGTGACATGTTGCTTTTCTCTGGTAATGTGTTGCTTCTCTTGTGGGGCTTTCAGAATTCTCTCTTTGGCAGTTTGGTTTTAATATGTTGTGATATGGGTCTCTTTGGGCTTATCCTGTTTTGAGCTTATTGAGCATCTTGGATGTGTATATTCCTGCCTTTTGTTAAATTTGGGAGGTTTTCGGCCATATTTCTTTAAATATTCTCTCTGTCCCCTTGTCTCTTTCTTCTCCTTTTGAGACTACTCCACTGTGTATATTAGAATGCTTGATGGTATTCCACAGATTCCTCAGGCTCTGTTTATTTTTCTTAATTCTTTCTTCCTTCTCAGATTAGATGATTTCCGTTGCCTTCAGTTTTACTGAGTCTTTTTCTGCCAGGTTCAGTCAGCTGTTGAACCTCTCTAAGGGATTTTAAATTTCTCTTATTGTGGTCTTCAGTTCTGTTTCCTGTTCATATCTCTACTGATATTCTCTTTATGTTCATCTGTTTTTTTCCTGATTTCCTTTAGTTCTTTGTCCGTGTTTTCTTGTAGCCGTTTGCACATATTTATGACCATTTTTAAAAAGCCTTTCTCCAGAATGTTCCAGGACTGCTTTTCTTCATTGATGGTTTCTAATGCTTTAATTTTTCTTTTGCCTCGCTGTCACTTCCTGTTTATATTTTGTGACCTTTTGTTAAAGCCTGGGTATTTTGATTAATGTGTTATTGCTGGAATTCAGACTCTGAGGTATCTATTCCTTCAGCTTGTATCCAGCTAGTATTATGACAGCTTTCCTTGAATGCCAGGAGCAAACTAAAAGGAAAAAAAACCCAGAAAACGCCTTTTCCAGTCTTTTTTAGGTTGATCTATGGGAGTGTTCTCCTTCAGGTTTAGTTATTCACTGAATTTAGGAAACAGCTCCAGGTCAAAGCGAGGTGCCTCCCAGATCTATTCTGTGCATGGGTCTTATCTTGATTTACCTTGTTCATGCGTGTGTGGCCTTAGAAATTCCCCTGTTTACATGATTCCAAATGTCCCCTCTTCCTTAGGAAACAGTTTCCTCATGGTTCCTGGCACTACACTGTTGTGCAGCCAGCAGTCCCTTACCTCAGGCAGCAAGACTTGACCGCTCTCCCACAGTGTTCTGTAGGAGAGCCCAGACCATTCCCGGACAGATTGGGCCAGACATAGATGCGCCCACTGGGTACACAAGGTTACTCTGCTCCTCTGGAACCTGGACCTGGTGTCTGCACTGGTAAGGGGTGGGGGGAGGGCCAGCAGGGTGCTGCGAGAGCTTATGTCTTTTAAATAGTCCTTTTCTCGATTCAATGCTTACCCTGTTACTGCAGTCCTTTTAATTGTTTTCTGGAGCATTGAGAAAGATGTGTCTTCCAGTTCTTGATGGTTGCTCAAAACTTCTGTTAGAGGACGCACCCTGAAATGTCTCACTTTGTCATCTTGATTGGGCCTTGCATCATGTATTCGATTCTTAATTTCTGTTGATTTATTTTTACTTCACAGCATTTTGTAGTTGTTGTACTTGTGTATACAGGTTATATTGGCTACAGTTTAAGAACAATTTCAGGCAGAGGTTATTTGCTCTCAGTACTAAAGTTCATACTTTTATTTATTCTGTGTATTTAAGTGAATAATAGTTTATTATTTTAAATTAGGAGGGCATCCTTTTTGGATTTAAAATTAGTTAATATAATTTGTTATGTAATTTGCATGGTCTTTTAAATACAGAAAGTAATTTTTACTTAGTTGAAAAAGGAAACTTAATGTCAAGTTGAAAATATGTTTAACTTGCTCTTCCTGCCTCTATAGTGATCAAAACTGACAGGTAGAACCTAAAATCTTTCTAATTCCCATTTGGTCTCTTTATTTTGAATTGCTTAAATCACAAGTAGGAAACAGTCTTCAGTTAATCTTCCATTTGACTCATTTGCCTGAGTGACTTCAAATAATCACTAGAGAGTAATTATTTCAAAGTTCTAATATGTAATTGGTGAGTAAAGCTTAATAAAGTTGATATGAATCCTTACTAGATCTTCGGCAGTTAAGGATTAACAAAGGGTACTGAGTTTTGAAAACATTATCAAGAAAATGGGCTGAAGAAAGTGTTTAGCCCACTGTGACCAGGATTTATAGCCCATATGGGCTTCAATATAGGAGTTTATTTTTAGAGAAATTTAATCAAATTAGAAGTTACAATCATTTCATGTTGGTATTTTTTCTGCTTTCATTAAAGTAAGATAAGTGCCACTGAATTGGACAGTTTTAAGCTGTCCTGAGTGTGATTATATAAACATTAAATGGGAGATGAATATCAATTAATGGATATTTTGAGTGTTCCATATCTTCATTCCTTTTAAACATAATGTAAATAACTGGGAAAAATAGTGAAATATAAATATATGTTCCTCCCTGTCCCCATTTTGTGAGATCACTTATCAGTACCTATTCTTGGAAATTTTCTATTTTGTTTAGTTTAGTTTTTTGGTAACAACTCAAATGGAAAATGCTCTGAAAAAACGTTCTTTTTTAATAAGGTGTTTGTCTCAGCACTAACGAACTCCTTTTCTACTTTTGAACTGGGCTTTTATTGTGCTTTCTTATGCTTTGTTGAATTCTCTGTTTTATTCCAGACATGCTGGTGTCTACACAGCAGAAGAAGTGGCCCTGATTATGCGTGAGAAGCTAATTCGTTTGCAGTCTTTGTACATTGATCAGTTTAAACGGCTTCAGCATCTGCTCAAAGAGAAGAAGCGTCGTTACTTACATAATCGCAAAGTGGAACACGAAGCTCTAGGTAAGTTTTGTGTCAGTTACAGCAAGCTGTTCTGGACCCAACATGTGAATTTTGTTGTGGTTAAATTTATTTCTGTCTTGGTATTTGGAATGGGGGTAGAATTTGCTTTTGAAACTGCCTATTTTGTGGTCAAAAATTTCCCTGTTAGTTCCTTGTTAATTTGGAGTAGGATGCTTGATTGACTGTTGTGACTGTTTTGACTCCAGGTAGTAGCCTCTTAACTGGTCCAGAGGGACTTTTGGCCAAAGAAAGAGAAAACTTAAAGCGACTAAAGTGTCTTCGGAGATATCGCCAGCGCTACGGAGTGGAAGCCTTACTACACAGGCAGCTGAAGGAGCGCAGAATGCTCGCTACAGATGGTGCTACCCAACAGGTAATTTGTGTATGTACCTCAGAGGTATATATGTGTTCACTTTACAAAGTTAAGGTAATTGTTAAAACGCTTATCCTGTTTTGGCTATGAAATCTTGAGTAATTTAAAGAGCACTTATCTAGGAGTCAGGAAACATGGATTCTAGTCTCAGTTTACTACCAAGTAGCTCTGTTCCTGCACAGATAGCGTAAGTTCTTGGGCCTCAGTGTTCTTATCTGCAAATTGAGAAGTTAGTATAGATTTCTGTGTTCTTTCTTTATTATTTTTTTGGTTCATAGTCTGAGAATTGAACCTGGGTCTCCCGCATGAAGGTGAGCATTCTACCCTTGAACCTCCTGTGCATCCTATATTTCTCTGTTCTTTAATTAAAAAATTCTTCGCTTTAGAAATAGGTACAGGTTAAGCCTAAGTCGCTTGGGGATCACATTTTTAAAGGTGGGGAGATAGGAAGTAAGGTTGATAGGAAGTAGTTATTGGTCATTCTAAAACTTAAATCAAATCCCTGGTCCTGTTTCATTGAGAGAGTAGTTCTTTTTTTTAACTGATTTATTTGTTGAGGTTCCACCTAGCATTACAATTTTAAAAAGGGTTCTGCTGCTAAAAGACAAAGTAGTTTGAGAACTGTTAGGCTGTGTCATACTTGTACAATATGGACAGGTGTATTTGGGATTGAGGTTTGACATAATGGTTGGTTAGTTGGTTGTGGCATAATGTTGGTGGATGGATTTCTTGTTAAATGTTGAATTTTCTAGCCTTTAAGGATGTACCACTTTTTTTTTATAACTGAGTATTTTCATCATAGACAGTGGGTTGTATGTTCTTTTGTGAGTTTTTTTTTTTTTTTTTAACACTTTATCTTTTTTCTCCATTTTAGGCCCATACCACTCGTTCCAGTCAGAGGTGCTTGGCCTTTGTGGATGATGTTCGTTGTTCCAATCAGTCTCTTCCAATGACCAGACACTGCCTTACTCGTATCTTTTTACTTTTGCATGTTCAGGCTCTGATTTACTTCTTTAAAGTGAGAGTTACTGGGAATGTGCTAGTTTGTTTGAGAGTTTTTGTTTTCCTTTGGCCCTGAATCAAGGCTAGCAGTTTGATGGAGCTGTTGGTTTCAAGCAGGAGCCTAAAGAAATGTCTTCCTATGGTCTGTTGGCCATTGCAGATCTTTGGAAATGTTATGGTCAATTCATTAGAAAGAAACATCTGAGTCATTGCTAACAAATGTGACCTAATATTTATTTGTAGCCTTTATAAAAGCTGGGAATCCAAAATATAGGGATCCTTGACTTGTTCATTAGAATTATAATGCAGTTTAACTATTAACAGTAACCCCTGTGGAAAGACTTTTCATCCAAAACAGAATAGTTCTGGACTGTGACCTTCCTTTGAGTTTTGTACCTTATTGTATGGTCAGGCCCTAACAATTTTTATTTTAATTTTTGTTTTATTGGTACATATTCACATATCATGTTATCATCCAATGTGTACAATCAATGGTTCACAGTATCAACATATAGTTGTGCATTTATCATCACAATTCACTTTTCTTTTTTTGTGAAAAATAACATATATACAAAAAAGTGATAAATTTCAAAGCGCATCACAAAAACTAGTTGTAGAACAGATTTCAAGTTTGGTATGGGTTACAATTCCACAATTTTAGGCTTTTACTTCTAGCTGCTCTGAGATACTGGAGACTAAAAGAATTATCAATATAATAATTCAGCAATCATACTCAGTTGTTAAACCCTGCCTTCTCTGTATAACTCTACCATCACCTTTGATCTTTCTCCCACTCTTGAGGGGTATTTGGGATATGCCCATTCTAACTTTTTCATGTTGGAAAGGGTTGTCTATAATATGTGATAGGGAGATGGAACTAGCTGATTTTCTGGAGAGGCCGGGCCCTCTAGGTGTCAAGACTTACCTGGTCCAGAGACCCATCTGGAGGTTGTAGGTTTCTGGAAAGTTACCCTCATGCATAGAACCTTTGTAGAATCTTATATATTGCCCTAGGTGTTCTTTATGATTGGCTGGAATGGTTTTGGTTGAGATTTGCCAAGTTGTGATGGATAGCAATGTCTAACTGAAACTTGCGTAAGAGCAACCTTCAGAGTAGCTTCTCAACTCTATTTGAACTCTCTCAGCCACTGATACTTTATTAGTGACACTTCTTTTCCCCCTTTTGGTCAGAATGGAATTGTTAATCCCATAGTGCCAGGGCAGGACTTATCCCTGGGAGTCATCTCCTGTGTCACCAGGGAGTCTTTCCCCCCTGGATGTCATGTTCCACATAGGGTGTAAGGCAATAATTTCACTTGCAGAGTTGGGCTTAGAGGGAATGAGGCCACATCTGAGCAACAAAAGAGGTCCTCCAGAAGTAACTCTTAGGCATACCTATAGGTAGGCTAAGCTTCTCCACTACCTACATAGGGTTCACAAGAGTAAGCCTTAAGGTCAAGGGCTTGGCCTATTGATTTGGGTGTCCCTAACGTTTGACACAGTATCAGGGAATTCCCTGAAGGTAAAGTTTAATAGTTCCATATTTTTCCTCCATCCCTCAAGGGAATTTGCCAATACTTTTTATTATCTGTTTAATATACTCTAGGTTGTATCCAGGCATTACATTAAGCTATACAGGATTAGAGGACCTCTTTCTTATTCTGGGCTCCCTGTGTTTCAGTTGTTCAAATGAGGTATACAGATAGGTTGAGTTAGATTATGTGCTACAGAAAATTTAGGTTCCAGACCAAATAAAGCTTGCTTCCTTTGGTCTCAGAGTATGTATGGTTCTAAAATACAGACGATGTCTTCCTTACTTCTGTGTACTGAATTAGTTTAACCCCTACCTGATCGGCTTCATTCTTATCTCTAAATATCAGGTTATGTATTTCTAAGCTGTTTATATATATATATATATATATAAGCTTATATATAAATATATATATATATATATTTAAGCTGTTTGTATATATATATAAAACAACCTCTCAAAATCCAGAAATAATAACTACTACTCTGGACTAAATGTGTCTGCTATAAGAGTTGGCAATCTAGGCCCCTGTTTTCTTAGAAGCATTTTCTAAAAGAGACGATACCATAACTGTTCTTTCGTTTCTGGCCTTTTTTGCCTCACCAAATGTCCCAAAGCTTCATTCACATCATTGCATGCCCCATGACTTTGTTCCTTTTTGTAGCAGCACAACCTTCAATCATATGTATACACCATCATTCGCCAGTCTACTTCTTAGTCAGTGTATCTTTCAGCCACCTGCATTCATCACGCATCGTTTATAGTGCCCAAGTCCACAGTGCATCAACATTCTCAATTTTAGATAATTTCATTGTTCCCAAGAGAAAGAAAACTAGTAAACACACTCTCTCCAAATAGGCCATCTAAACCTCTTAACTCTTATCCCTGCCCCCATTATTTACCTCTGCTGTTGCTGTGGTAGTGCTGATGTTTTCCTTTTAAACATAGCCCATAGCACGCAAAAACAGTTTTCCCCCTCTGCTGGACTTAAACACTCTTTATACACAAATTATACCTTTGAAGTAGTTCTTGCACAAACTAATTTATATTTCTAGTATTAATCAGTGGGACACGTAGGTCTGTATAACCCCTTTCAATCTTGTTTTATCTTCAATATGGTTATATTACTTATAGAACCACTAGAGAACCACCTTTACTTCTACCTGTTCACTTGTATTGGAGATCAACCTCATTAGCTAACTGTTCACGCATCTCTAGCTTCTGTGCATTTCTAAGTCTCCTATATTCTGTATTATAAGCCTCTGATTTTATCTTTACCATCGTCATAAAAGTGGAATCATAGAGTATCCTTTTGTGTCCGGCTTATTTCACTCAGCATAATAAATGTCCTCAAGGCTCTTCCATCTTAAATCATGTGCTTCAGGACATCATTTCATCTTATTGCTGCATAATGTTCCTTCATATATGTGTATATACCACATTTTGTTAATCCCCTCTCTGTTGATGGGCATTTAGTTTATTTTCATATTTTGGCGTTTGTGAATAATGCCTCTGTGAACATCAGTGTGCATATGTCTGTGTCATTGTGTTCAGGTCTTCTGGGTATATTCCAAGTAGTGCTATTGCTGAATCATAGGGCAACTTGATATTTAGTTTCCTAAGGAGCTGCCAAACGTCTTCTATAGTGGCTGTACCATTATACATTCCCACTAGCAGTGCATAAGTATCCCAATTTCTCCACATCCTCTCCAACATTTGTAGTTTCCTGGCAGCCATTCTTATAGGTGTGAGGTAGTATCTCATTATAAGTTTTTTTTTATGTTAATTCCATAAAATTCTTGATGGTACTTATCAACTTGTTTAAACACATCCATTTATGTTGCGTTACACTTAAGAATTTAACATATTGTTTCATGAATTGTTTTATTTCATTTTGAAGTACTTGAGTATTCCAAAATAATGGTTAAATTAACTTGGAACCAAAAAATGCAAAAGTTATATAATAAAATGATAGGTACAGAATTGTTCTGAGTTATATATAATATTAAACTGAATTTAGTTGAAGAGAAACAGCGACCCTATAAAATTTATAATACTGAGAAGGCACCTGAAAATATGATTCAAGATATACTATCCCCAAAATGCACAACAGGTTGTAATATCTGTTAAGATTAGACTGGTGACAAAGAAGCACTCAATCATTTCTCTGACAATCCTTTTTTAATGAATTATTTCATATTTTGCTGAAGGTGCTCCACATTTGGTGTGTCATGGCTTTTTTTTTCTTTAATTATTTTCTGGAAAAAGATGAGGCCAAATATATTACTGAAAACCCTGCATTATTTGTTGCCATATAAAAATATTTCTCTCAGTGAGAACTCTTTGAACACTTTTGATATCTTATTTTTGCACAAAGCCTTTCCCATAATTATTATATTTTTACCAGTTAGTAGTTCACTTATAATCTTCCCATGGAAAGCTTTCCTTGTCTGTCCATGTTTTATCTCAGCATAAACTTTTTTGATATAAAATGACCTAGAGAAGTTTTATCTACGCAGATTGTATCAGAGTTGTTTCATACATGTTTTCTCTGAAATAAAATGTGAGGTAATTGACCACTAAAGACGCTACCACGTTCTCTGCATTCATTAAGTCGCAAATATTACACTATCCTAGGGGTCCTGTCAGCAGACTGTCCCGCAATAACTATGTGTGCATTCTCTTATGTTTAACAAGGATTGACAAGTGGGCAAAAGCTTTCCCACAGTCACTGCATTCATAGGGCCTCTCTCCTGTATGTTTTCTCTGATGGACATTGAGCCCTGACTTCATGGTGAAAGCCCTCCCACATTCATGGCATTCATAGGATTTCTCTCCCATGTGAATTCTCTGATGGGTGATGAGATCGTGCTTGTGCAAAGAGAATTTCCCACATTCAGTACATGCAGAGGATGTCTTTCCTGTGTGAAACCTCTGATGTTGTGTAAGGCACGTCTTCTTCCTGAAGGCTTTCCCACATTCATTGCATTTGTAGGGTTCCACTCTAGTATGAGTTCGCTGATGTATTCCTAGAGTACTCTTCATGGTGAAGCCCTTTCCACACTCATTGCATATATATAGCTTCTCGCCAGTATGAATTCACTGATGTGCAATGATCATGCTTTTCCCAGTTAAGCCTTTTCCACATTCCTTGCAGATAAACGGTTTCTCTCCAGTATGAGTGTGCCGATGTACATTGAGATGGCTCTTCTCAGTGAAGCCTTTCCTGCAGGCACCACATACATAGGGTTTCTCTCCCGTATGAGTTCGTTGATGTCCAATCAGTTGGATCTTTGCTGGGAAGGCTTTTCCATATTCACTACATCATAGGGTTTCTCTCCTGTATGAGATCGTTGATGTACAGTGAGACGGCTCTTCACAGTAAAGCCTTTTCCACAATCATTGCATACATAAGGTTTTTCTGCAGTATGAGTTTGCTGATGTCTGATGTTCACTTTTCATTGTGAAGCCTTTTCCACACTCACTGCATACATAGGGTTTCTCTCCTGTATGAATTCGCTGATGTCTAATAAAAGGGCTCTTTAGGGTGAAGCCTTTTCCACACTCATTACTTATATAGAGTTTTTCTCCAGTATGAGTCCACTGATGAACAACGATACAGTGTTTCATGGAAAAGCCTTTCCCACATTCACTGGATGTATATGATTTCTCTTCTGTATGAGTTTGCTGATGAGTGAGAAGACTGTTCTTTAAAGTGAAGCCTTTCCCACATACATTACATGTAAAAGGTTTTTCTCTAGTATGAGTTCGATAATGTGCAATAAGATGCCTTTTCTCAATGGAGCCTTTCCCACATTCACTACATATATAGGGTTTCTCTCCTGTATGAGTTTTCTGATGTGTAGTGAGACTGAACTTTGTAGAGAAGGCTTTCACGCGTAAACTGCATCCATGGGGTTTCTGCCCTGTATGAGTTCGCTGCTGATAAATCAGCCTATGCCTCTTGATGAAGGCTTTCCCACAGTCAGTGCACATATAGGGTTTCTCTCCCATATGAGTCTTCTGGTGTAGTTGGGCTGGAATTTCTTGGGGAAACTTTTGTCACATTCAGTGCATTTGTATGGTTTTAGCCCTGTGTGTGTACTCTGATGTTCAGTGAGCCTGGACTTTCTAGAGAATGCTTTCCCACACAGACTGCATACATGAGGTTTATCTCCTTTATGAATTCTTGGATGAACAATTAACTGAGACTTCTTGATGAAGGCTTTCCCACATTCACTGCATGTTGATCTTTTTCTATTTTGTAAGTTCTCTGATGCTTAATGACCTGGCAGTTGTTGCTGATGAGTTTTGCACTTACAGTGAATTGAACATCAGCATAAAATTGTTCTTGCTTACCATGGGGAAAGGCTCTTCCATTTCCATTTAACTCGGAAGAGTTCCTTAACTCACTGCTTCTGTTCTGGTTTTCTAAACTTAAATTTGATTTTACAGTTTTTCCATATAGTTTAAACATATCATGATGTTGTCTTAACAGAAAATGACCTTTACTCTGATGAATAATATTTCCAAGGGTATTATATTCATGGTATTGTTCCTTATGTTTCTGAATTCTTTTATTGTGCAAGTAATGCTGCAGAGGATCATCAAATTCCCCAATGTCTGGACCGATCCGACTGAGAAATTTCTTCTTCTATTTTCCAGGATTCACTTTGTTTCAGCTTGGAGAGTGCATCAGGCTTGTTAGCTTGATACCCACTGACACCAGGTTGCTATAGTTCTCCAGCATCACATCTAGGAACAGGTCCTTTTGAGCAGGGTCCAGGAGCTGCCACTCTTCCCAGGTGAACTGCACAGCCACATCCTCCAAGGTTAACAATTCCCGGTCCTGGCTCATTTTCTTCTGATTTTGGGAAACCAACCAGGATACGCTGTTTTTGTTTCTTCTGGATCAACTCTAAATCTGTGTCCAATAATTGCAGCCTCCAGTCAGAGGCGTAATCAGAAATGACAAGAGCCAAGTCTTGGCATTTCCTCGTCCTTCCTTCATTTGATTCCCTTTGCTTCTGGAAAATCTGTACCTGGGAGCTCATTTTCTGCAGCTGCCATGGCGACCTGCCCAGCGGCTGAACTTACTTGGCAGTGCTGGTTCATTGTAAGTCTTGATCTGCATTTCCCTTATAGCCAGTGAAAATGAACATCTATTCATGTGCTTTTGAGCCGTCTATATTTGCTCTTCGGAAAAATGCCTATTCATATATTTAGCCCATTTCATAATTGGGTTGTTTGTTCTTTTGTTGTTGAGTTATATGATTTCTTTGTGTATACAGGATATCAAACTCTTGTCTAATATGTGATTTCCAAATATCTTCTCCCATTGAGTTGGCTGCCTCTTCACCCTTTTGACAAAGTCTTTTGAGGTGCAGAAGTATTTGATTTTGAGGAGTTCCCATTTATCTTTTTTTTCCTTTTGTTGTTTGTGCTTTGGGTGTAAAATTTAGGAAGCTACCTCCTATTACTAGGTCTTGATGATGTTTCCCTACATTTTCTTCTAGTAGCTATATGGTGCTAGTTCTTATATTTAGGTGTTTGATCCACTTTGAGTTAGTTTTGTATATGGTGTGAGGTAGGGGTCCTCTTTCATTCTTTTGACTATTGATATCCAGTTCTTTTCATCCCCATTTATTGAAAAGATTATTTTGTCCCAGTTCAGTGGATTTGGGGGCCTTGTCAAAAATTAGTTGACCATGGATTCTGCACTCTCAATTCGATTCCATTGGTTAGTACTTCTGTCTTCAGCCAGTACCATGCTGTTTTATCCACTGTGGTTTTCAAGTCAGGGAGTGTTAATCCTCCCACTTCGTTCTTCTTTTTTAGGATGCTTTTAGCTATTTGGGGTCTCTTTCCCTTCCAAATGAATTTGGTAACTAGCTTTTCCAAGTCTTCAAAATAGGGAGTTGGCATTTTTATTGGTACTGTGTTGAATCTGTAGATCATTTTGAGTAGAATTGACATCTTAACTATATTTAATCTTCCTGTCCAGGGAATATCTTTCCACCTGTTAAGATTTTCTTTTAACAGTAGGTTTTCTGTGTATAAGTCCTTTATGTCACTAGTTAAGCTCATTCCTAGATACTTGATTCTTTCAGTTGCTGTTTTGAATGAAATTTTTTCCTTAATTGACTCCTGAGTTAGGTTGTTGCTTGTGTATAGAAGCAGTACTGATTTTTGCACATTAATTTTATATCTTGCCACCTTGCTTAATTTATTAGCTCAGATAACTTTGGTATAGATTTCTCAGAATTTTCCAAGTATAGTATCTTGTCATCTGCAAATAATGAAAGTTTTACTTTTTCCTTCCCAGTTTGAATGCCTTTTATTTGTTTGTCCTGCCTGATTGCTCTAGCTAGAATTTCTAGTACAATGTTGAATAATAGTGGTGACAGAGGGCATCCTTGTCCCATATCTTAGGGGGAAGGCTTTTAGTCTCTCACCATTGAGTACAATGCTGGCTATCGGTTTTTCATATATGCCCTTTATCATATTGAGGAAGTTACCTTTGACTCCTACCTTTTGAAGTGTTTTTATTGGAAAAGGATGTTGAATTTTGTTGAATGGATTTTCAGCATTAATCAAGATGATCATGTGAGTTTTCCCTTCGATTTGTATAATTCTTTTAATGTGTTGTTGGAATCGATTTGCCAGTATTTTGTTGAGAATTTTTGCATCTATGTTCATTAGGGAGATTAGTCTGTAGTTTTCCTTTCTTATCGAGTCTTTACCTGGTTTTGGTATTAAAGTGATGATAGTTTCTTAAAACGAGTTAGGTAATGTTCCTCTTTCCTCAGTATTTTTGGAAAAATTTGAGTGGTCTGACTTTGGGTTTTTCTTTATAGGTAGATTTCTGATGATTGAATCTCTTTACTTGTGATTATTTTGTTGAAATTTTCTGTTTCTTCTGGAGTTAGTGTAGCTTGCACATGTGTTTCCAGGAATTTTTCTATTTCATCTAAGTTGTCTAGTTTGTTGGTGTATAGTTGTTCATAGTATCTTCTTATGATTTCTTTTTTTTAATTTCTTCATGGTCTGTGGTAATACCCCCCTCTCATTTTTTATTTTATTTGCATCTGTCTTTTTTTTGTTGTCTGCCTTGCTAGTGGTCTATTGTATTCATTGATTTTCTCAAAGAATGAACTTTTGTTTTTATGGTTCTTTCTGTTCTTTTTTTTCCCATTCATTTATTTCTGCTTTAATCTCTAGTTCCCTTCTATTTGTTTTTGCTTTAGTTTGCTGTTCTTTCTCTAGTTGCTCCAGTTATGCAGTTAAGTCCTCAGTTTTTGCTCTTTTATTTTTTTTTTCACACTGACACACTGCATGGATGCCTTGTGCCTTCTTTATTTTTTTAATATTTTTTATTTTTTACATGGGCAGGCACCGGGAATCGAACCCGGGTCCTCTGGCATGGCAAGCAAGCATTCTTGCCTGCTGAGCCACTGTGGCCTGCCTTATTTTTTTTAATATAAGCACTTAGGGCAATAAATTACCCTTTCAGCACAGCCTTTGCTGTATCCCATAATTTCTGATATGTTGTATTCTCTTTTTCATTTGTCTCCAGACAGCTAGTGGTTTCTCTAGCAATTTGTTCTTTGACACACAGGTTGTTTTAAGAGTGTGCTATTTAATCTCCATATATTTGTGAAAGTTCTCAATTTTTGGTGGTTATTTATTTCCAGGTTCATTCCATTGTGATCAGAGAAAGTGCTTTGAATAATTCCAATCCTTTTAAATTTATAAAGACCTGTTTGCACCTCACTGTGTGCTCTATCCTGGAGAATGTTCCATGAGCACTAGAGAAGAATGTATATCCTAGGATTTGAGGGTACAATGACCTGTATATGTCTGTTAAGTAATTCGTTCATCAGATTGTTTAAGTTCTCTATGTTGATCCTCTGTCTGATGCTATCTGTGGAGAAGAGTGGTGTATTGAAGTCTACTGTTATTGTTGAGACGTCTGTCACTCCCTTCGTTTTTTTTTTTTTTTATAAACTTTTTTATTAATTAAAAAACTTAACAAAAGAACATTAAGATATCATTCCATTCTACATATACAATCACTCCCTTCGGTTTTGCCAGTATTTGTCTCGTGTACTTTTGGAGCATAAACATTTATGATTATTTGTTCTTGGTGAATTGTCCCTTTTATTAATACATTATATCCTTTGTCTCTTATGGTGTCTTTATGTGTAAAGTCTATTTTCTCTGATATTAGTATAGCTACTCCTGCTTTGTTTTGGCTACAGCTTGCATGGAACATCTTTTTCAATCCTTTCACTTTTAATCAATTTGTATCCTTGTATCCAAGATGAGTCTCTTGTAAACAGCATATAGCTGGATTATATTTCTTAGTCCTTTCAGCCAGTCTGTGTCTTTTAATTGATAAGTTTAGTCCGTTAACATTCAGAGTTTTTACTGAAAAGGTATTTCTTGAATCCACCATCTTATCATTTGAATTTTATTTGTCAGAGCTAATGTTTCTTTTCCTTCTTTCTCTTTTTATCCTTTAAGTTACCTTTACTGGTAGCGCTTCAATTCTGTGCCCTCCTCCAGACCTCCCTCTCCTGTCTTTATTTTGCAGCTGACAGAACTCCCTTTAGTATTTTTTGTAGGGCTGGTCTGTTATTGACAGTCTCTCTCAACGTTTGTTTGCCTGTGAAAATTTTAATCTCTTCCTCAGTTTTGAAGGACAGTTTGGTTGGGTACAGAATTTTTGTCTGGAAGTCTTTCTCTTTCAGAATCATAAACATATACCATTGCCTCCTTGCCTCCATTGTACCAGTTGAGTAGTCTGAACTCAGTTGTATGTGGTTTCCCTTGTTATGTAGTAGATTGTTTTTCTGCTTTCAGAATTTTTTGCTTCTCTTCAACATTTGACACACTGATTAGTATGTGCCTTGGGTGGGCTTATTTGGATTTATTCTATTTCGGTTTGCGTTTCTTTGATTTGTATTTTTATGTCTTTTATAAAGGTTGGGAAGTTTCCCCCCATTATATCCTCCACTAATCTCTCTTTACTCTTCTTTTCTTCTGCGACACCAATGATTCTTTTATTTGTATGCTTTGTTTTGTTCATCATTTCCCTTAGATCCAGTTCAGGTTTTACCATCTTTTTTGCTATTTGCTCTTTTGTGTATTACAAAATCAGTTGCCCTGTCCTTTAGTTTACTTACTCTTTTTTTCTGTCTATTCAAATTTGCTGTTGTGTGTCTCTAGTATAATTTTGATTTGGTGTACAGCATCTTTAATCTCATCTGCCATATTATTCTTTCAACTTCATCTTTATGCTCTTCTAGTGTCTTCTGGATCTCCTTTATGTCTTAGCCTTCCCATTGATTTTATTCAGTAGAGTTATACAAACATCTTTGATTAGTTGTTCCAAAGTTTGCCTCGTCCAGTGTTTTGATTTTGTCTTTAGACTGATCTCTATCTGTCTACATCTTTGTATGTTTAGTGATCTGTTGCCTTCAAGGCACGTAAATATCTTAATAGGGTTACTGTGGTAGTTGATTTCCGTCTGTAGCCTAAAGCTTTGTATTTGCGGGATGGATGTGGAGCAAGATGCAGGGTATGGGACAACAGTGCAGTGATGTGTTGTGTCACAGTTAATAGGCATGGGTTGGGGATGCTATGCTGATTGGTGCCTGTGAACATGGGGTGTGGGGCACGGAGTTGTGGAGGTGTGCAGGTGCTGTGGGCGTGCCTGTAGCTTATGTGAGCCTTGGAGTGCATGAACAGGGTGCCGTGTGGGGGACACAGAGCTCCTGTGTGGCTGGTGGTGGATTGGGGTGGCTGTGTAGATGCATGGGGCCTGGTGTGCAGGCAGGATGTGTCTGGACACATGGAGCATGGGGGCATGGGTATCATGGTGTGGAGTATGGGACAAAGAGGTCGGGCACAGGGAGGGCAGGGTGTGGGTGTGTCCTTGCTCAAGGAGAGGGGTTGGAGGGACCTGAATGGCTGCACGAGTGTGTAGGGGTGGGGCACATGTTATGGGGGTTGTGGGATGTGGATCGGGTGGGTTTGCAGGATCCTGGTGTGGGTGTGCAGGCGCGGTAAGGGGTTGGGGCAGAGCTGCACACGTGTAGGCTGGGGACTACGTAGCACAGGTGTTTACGTGAACACCTGCCAGGTGTGGAGCAGGGCCATTGTGTCGGGATGGTACAAGGGTATGCATGTGGTCAGGGTGGAGTACGGTGCAGGGATGAAGACATTGGTGCATAGATGTATTGGTGTTCTGGGCAGAGGATGTGGTTGTGCAGCTGCACAGGTCTGGGAGGGTGAGGCCCTGGTGTGCACCAACCTGGGGCTTGGGACTGGTGTGCGTAGGTCTGGGGGGCTGGGCCGTGGTGCGCAGCTACGCAGAACTCAGGAGCAGTGGGCTGGGTTTGTGTCTTTGTGAGTGGCAGGTGGGTGTTGCCTGGATGCGCAGGTTAACGCTTGCCTGGAGCTGGGGGGACGTGGTGGGGCTGTGTGCATATTTGTGCGGGGATCTGGGGAGGCCAGATGCTGATGTATGTGTGTGCACAGCTCATTGTGGGGGTTGCTGGAGCAGGTTTTAGGGACTGTATAGACTGGGGCTGGGCGTAGCTGGAGTATGAAGGTGAGTGCCTGCAGTCCAGATGCACAGTCCAGATGCCTGCTGTCAGGGCAGGGAAGGGGAAGTGGGGTCGAGGGGATGGGTTCAGGTGTTCCTTTCTTAGGAGAGGTGGGGCGAGACTGTGCTTCAGGGGCTGTGGCAGGAGTGCGCCCTCGGGTCATGTGGGCGGGTCTGGGTGTGGAGCAGAGACTGGTAGTTGGGGATCAGGGCTAGGTGCGGGCTCAGGAGTTTGGGTTTTGGTGGGAGTCATGGGTCAGGGGCAGCACGCTGAGGGTAGCATGTTCAAGGAATGTGGCTTGGCTTACTTCCTTGTCCCTGTCTCTCTTTCCGTGCACTCCTGAGGGTTCCACTGTTCTTGCTCTTACCCTTCACTGTGGGAAGCCAGCTGCTCTATTACTTACCTATGCAAAGGGCCATTTGGCAAAAATCAGAAGGAGGGCCTGAGAAACAGAAAGCAACCTAGGCCCTCAGTTCAAACTGAATACTGCCAATGACACAGGTTTCTTTGGAGGCCAGTCTTTCCCCTGTTGAGCCTCAACTTTGTGAGCAAGCCATAACTATTTTAAACTTCATTGAATAGTAAGAAATTTCCTGTTTCCAAAAATGGGATTTTTTTTCTTCCTTTCACTTAATTTGCTTTTGAAATGATCATAATATTTCTTGATTCTGTTATGGGGTTATATTTACCTAACATTGTAATAATGGACTAAAAAATTTTTGAGTTGTTTCTTCGGTTGTGAAAGTGCATCTTTATTGTAGACATTGGTTGAAAAAGTTTATTTTATTGTACAGGCACTAGTTAATTAAATGTGATGACCTTCATTATATGAAAGGCAAAAATTTTACTGGATTTCATTGTCTGGCAAGAGATTTCAAATATTTTGAACGTGAACTATTTTCTTTAGTAGAAGATGAGAAGGAGAACTTTCTCTTCTATTGACAGGAAAAGTGAATTTTCATATTGCTGATTAAATATTTTGCCAACTTATTAATTTTTGCAACAAAGTCTGATAAGGAATTACTATCCCTCATATGTGAAGTGCTTGTGCGAAGTAATTAAAAGCTAAAGATAAATGCTTAGAACTTATTTGGACAGAGGCAATTTATGGACAGATTGAAAAGAAAATAGACATGGCTGATAGCTAAATTGTCCACCTTCACTATAAATAAATAACATTTTAATCTGTAAATTTAATATATGTGCTTTTAAATAAATTAAAAATAAATAATTTATTTTTTAGTGAATAAATTTCAGAAGTTGTAAGAATAATGTGAAATGGGCCCTCATAAACACTGCTGGTAGGGATATAAATTGGTACATGCTTTCTGGAAAGAAATTTGACACTCTTTAATGTAATTCCGTGTCTGGGAGTTCATTTTAAAAAAGGAGATAATCGATGAACAATATTTTTACATAAAGATATTTTTCCAACTGGAAACAGTCTTAACATTTTCAGAGATGGGGAATAGAGAAATAAATTATGGCATAACATTATGGAATCTGTTAGGCATATTAAACTTTTAACAAGATTTATGACAGAGAATGTTTTATAGTGACAAAAATAGGCTGTGGAATTCTGTAGACTGATGCAATCTATTTTAACTGTGTGGAACAAAAGACTAGGAATGATATAATAAAGAAAAGTCATTGCTTTTGAATTTAGGATTATGAGTACCTTTTTTTCTCCTGGTTTATACTTTTTAAAGTTTTCTTTAATGAGCTTCATTTACTTTTAAAAGGAAAAAATAGTTAAAAAAGGAAAAAACAATTTAGTGATATTAAAGAGTTATGCATTTCTTATACTTTTAAATTTCATTAGAATATTAATGTTTCAAAAAGCAGAATTGAAAATGAAATGTATTTGAAAAGAGAAGGAAAGTATTTTTTTCCTTTTATGTTCTTTTCCTTTCAACTACATAGTTGCGGAAATCATTTACCCTTCCTTAAGTCCGTACCCCAGATAAAGATGCCACTGTGTTGGTGACCTATTAACTCTTTACTCTGTTCTGATGGAGACAGCACTGGACTGAAATCAGTGAAGGACCCAGACTCTAGTTGTAGGTCAACCATTCTCTTATCTTTGTCTTTATTGTCCCCAAGTGAAAGGAAAGTGGAGGAAATGAGGGTGGGAAGGAAGGGTTTTTCCAGGATATTGGAGACTTGTGAAGGAAACCAAAAAATTCTGGTTGAAACATTTTTTTTTTTCTTTTTTTTTTGACATGGACAGGTACTGCAAACCGAACCCAGCCTCCGGCATGGCAGGCGAGAACTCTGCCACTGAGCCACCATTGCCTGCCTGAAACATTTTATTTAATGGATTAACATTTTAAATATTCATAATTTAAGTAAATTTGGGCTTCTTAAGCACTCTAGAGATGGCTTTGATTTTCCATTTATTATATCTGCAAATCTTCTTGTTGTCTTTAGAGTCATATGTTTGTTCTTTTGGTCATATTTGTTTACTTTGTATCATCTGCTGTTCTTTTAACAGCAGTGGCTCTCAACCCGAGGCCATTTTGTCTCCAGGCAATATTTGGCAGTGTCTAGAGACATTTTTGGTTGTCATAAGTTGTGGGAGGGGCAGAGTGTGCTGCTGACACCTCATCTAGAGGGTAGAGGTCAGAAATGGTGGTAAACATCCTACAGTGCCCAGTACAGACCCACACAAAAGAGTTACCTGGGTAGTACCAGGGTTGTGAAACTTTGCTTTACAATATGACCATGTCCAATTAGGGATTGAAAGAAATGGCTTCACTGAAGGGGCTTTATTTGGTTTTGAAAATTACAATGTGCACTAAATTTTTTCATTTTGAAAAATTTTATTAAAATTTTTTGGTATGGAAATCACCCGGAATTCCATAATCCTGATTTTAGTCAGTTTACAGAGAATTGTGCCTTCTGGTTTAAAAATAATCCCAAGTTGAAACTAACATTAATCTGGGAAGAATAACCATCTAGTTTTAAAATTTCAAGAAGTGGAAATGCGTGAATAAAATGTTATTTTGTAGAGTAACTTGAACTGGAATTTTGTTATTTTATCTAATCGTTATTTCAACTTTGATTCTACCCTTAAAGGAAGTTATTTCAGAGCTCCTGAAGTGTTCCTGGAGTGCTTTCTTTCCATGAGCCCTTGCAAGCAAAATTAACTTTCTTTTCACTTTAGTATTATGACAGGACCCCCCGCCCCATCCCTGATACATACACACGCACATCTCCCCCCGCCAAAAAAAAAAAATTTATTTCCTGTCTGTTTTTCTGAATCACCTGCATTATTCCCTGAATTTGTCATGGAATTATCTTTGGAAAGAAGTTGCAATAAGTTTTTACAAACTTCTTGTCAGTTAGCTTCATAGGGCAAAAACAGTATTGTATATCTTAAAGGGTAGGGGCCTCTGCAAGTTATTTGCATCTACCATGACATTTTCCTTCTGTATAGGTATAGGTTTCTAGGAGTGTTATTGCTACTTGCTTAGCGCTATGTTTTCTTAAATTCTGTGTTTGACCCTATAAAGTAGAACAGGATTAGTATCTTTAAATTTAAATAACTAGGATCCTAAAACAGTTTAAGGGACTTGTTTTAAATTTACCAGTAGAGCTAAAATTAGATGCTAATAAATCACAACTTATATTGAAAAATAACTAAAAAATTGCTAGACAGCATTTGGTTTTCTACTTCAGATGTAATTGTGATAATCTTGTGTAGTCCAGACCTTGAGTTTTACATGGTAGACAACTTTTGAGTATATAACTTTTTGTATTTTATACCTCCAATAGATCCCATTTTATTTTCCTTGACCATTTTTCTACAGATATTTGTCAGGATACGAATCAGGTTCTCTTCAAATGCTGCCAGGGTTCTGAGGAGGTACCCTGCAACAAACCAGTTCCTGTAAGCCTCTCTGAGGACCCCTGCTGCCCACTGCATTTCCAGTTGCCTCCTCAGATGTATAAGCCCGAGCAGGTACTGTCTGTGCCAGACGATCTGGAAGCCGGCCCCATGGATCTGTACTTGAGTGCTGCTGAGCTTCAGCCCACTGAGAGTTTACCTCTGGAGTTCAGTGATGTAAGTTAGAGAAGCTCTGCTTTGGTTGGCCCTTGAGAACAGGCCTTATTTATTAGTGGTGAGAAAAGGTTAGTCTTGGTGATCAGGAAAGCTGATTACGAATGTTTTGAAATGATTTTTGTACATACAGTTGTATTTGTATATTAGCACATTTATTTAGAGACTTCTGTAAAACTCTTTGTTTTCCCCCCATTTAAAAAAGTTTTTGTTTTTTGAGCAGTTTTAGGTTTATAGCAGAATTGCACAGAAAGTACAGAGTTCCTGCATAACCCCCTATGTAGCTTCTCCTATTATCATCTTTCATTAGTGTGGTACAGTTATTGTAATTCATGAACCAGTATTGATATGTTATTATGTTATGTTATTACTATATATGCTATGTTATTACTTAGGTCCACAGTTTACATTTGTGTTTGCTTTTTTTTAAATTAATTTTTTTTTTTAATTCACAAACCAAAACAACATACAAACATGAACATTCTTAACATACAAACATTCCATACATGGTGTACAATCAGTGGCTCACAATATCATCGCATAGTAGTATATTCATCATCATGATCATTTGCATTACTCCAGAAAAAGAAATAAAAAGAAAAAAACTCATACATACCATCCCTTACTCCTCCCTCTCATTGACCACTGGTATTTCCATCTACCCAATATATTTTATGGGCTCCCTTTTTTTAAAAAAAAAGTATTTTTAATTGTGGTAAAATGTACATAGCAAAAATTACTTTAACCAAGTAATTCCTTGGCATTAAGTACAGTGACAATTCTGTATAACCTTTACCACTGTATTTCCAGACTATGTTCAACTTCCCAAACCTAACTCATACACATTTAGCAATAACTTCCCATTTCTCCTCCATCCCTGATAAACCACTGTTCTGCTTTCTGTCTTTGAATTTATGTACTCTATTTCATTTGATTTTACTTACTCTGTTTTATTTCAGTTAGATCATACAGTACTTGTTCTTTTGGTTTGGCTTATTTCATTCAACCTATCTTCAAGATTCATCCGTTTTGTAACATGTATCAGAACTTCATTCCTTTTTACAGCTGTGACAATATTCCATTGCATGTAAATAGTACATTTTGGTCATCCATTTACCGTTTGATGGACATATGGGTTGCTTTCATCTTTTAACTATAATGATGAATATTGGTATACTAATACCTGTCTGAGTCCCTGCTTTCAGCTCTTTTGGTTATATACCTGGGATTGGAATTGCCAAGTTATAAGCTAGTTCTGTTTAACTTCCTGAGGAATTATCATACCTTTTTGCACAGTTGGCTGCATCACTTTACATTTCCACCAACAGTGTTCCTGTTTCTCTGCATCCTTGCCAATGCTTGTTATTTTCAGTTTTTTAAATAGCTATCCTAATGGGTTGAGAGTGGTAACTCATTGTTTTAATTTGCATTTATTTAATGGCTTGTGATAATGAGTATGTTTTCATGTACTTACTGGCCAATTGAATATCTTTGGTGAAATTTCTGTTCAGAGTATTGGCCCATTTTTTTATTTGGATTGTCTTTATGTTCAGTTGTAGGAATTGTTTCTAATCTGGATATTAAATCCTTAGCGAATTACATGATCCTAAACTAATAACAACCTAGTTCAACTTATACCAACCTAGTTTCAGTAGTATACAAGCTCTCTACTCTTATATATGTCTGTCCCTCTCCCTTTGTATTGTTACTGGCTCATACTAAATCTTCATATATTGTATGTCCATTAACAATGATGTAAGGTATTATTTTACAGTTTCCTGTTAAGTCTTCTGAGGGGGCAAAAGCAGTTACAAACCAAAAGTACAATAATACAGGATTTTATATTTACCTAAGTACTTACCTGTACCAGTGTTCTTCATTTTCTCATATTGCTTTGAGTCACTGTGTAGTGTCCTTTTATTTCAGCATGAAGAATTCCCTTTCATGTTTCTTATAGGGAACATTTTCTGTTAATGAACCTTTCAGTCTTTGTTTATCCGTACATGTCTTAATTCTTCATTTTGAAAGATAATTTTGCTGGGTATAGAATTTTTGTTTTTTTTAAGGACTTTAAATATGCCATCCCACTGTCTGTTGTCTTTTATGGAATTTCTCATGAGAAATCTGCTGTTAGTCTTTTACATACTTTATATATGACAGTTCACTTCTGTGTTGCTGCTTTCAAAATTTTCTTTGTCTTTTGACAATTTTGCTATAATGTGTCTTGGTGTAGAGTCTGTCCTTAGAGTTTGTTGAGCTCCTGGATGTGTACTTTCATCAGATTGGGAAAGCTTTCTGCATTATTTTATCAAATACCTTCTCTGCCCCTTTGTTTTTCTTGTCCTCCTGGGACTCTAATGGATATATATGTTGATATGCTTTATGGTATCCTGCATGCAGATTCCTCAGGCTCTGTTCATTTTTCTTTATTATTTTTCTTTTCTGCTCCTCACACTGAGAAATTTTGTTTTCTTATCTTCAGGTTCACTGATCCTGTCTTCTGCCTGTTCACATCTGCTGTTGAATCCGTGTAATGAGTTTTTTTTCATTTCAGTTACTATGCCTTGCAGCTCAGATTTATTTGGCTCATTTTTATAATTTCCACCGTATTTTGTTCAGATAATTTTTTCCTAATTTCCTTTAGTTCTTTCTATGTGAATTCTTTTAGCTCACTGAACATATGTAAGACAGTTGATTTAAAGTCTTTAGTTAATAGTTCCAATGTATGAGCTTCCTAAAGGATGGTTTCTGGAAAATTCTTTGTTTCCCATGAATGAGCCTTACTTTCCTGATTCTTTGTGTGTTTTGTAATTTTTGGTTGTGAACTGGACATTTTGAGTATTCTGGTGTTATAATTCTGGAAATCTAGTTCTACTCCTCTGGTATTGCTAGGTGTTTTAGCTGTTGTTGAGGGTTGGTGTTGTCAGTCTGTGACTTTTCCAAGCAAGTTTTCTCCCAAATACAGACTGTAAACAGAAAATAGAAGGAAAAAAAGGTGCTGCTTCTTTTAGGACTCCTCTGCATTTTTGGTTGGAGGGCACTTGAAACCATGGCCATCCTAATTGTTCCCCCAGCGATCTGAAGTAGCTGTTCAGAAACTGTGGTCAGCTATCAGACCATACAACCTTGGATTTTGAAGGACTAGGTCCTTATAGTGTACTCTGCCACTAGCAAGCTGCGCAAGGATCCCAGGCTGCAGTCCTCACTCCTGTCTGCCACGCTTTTGGGTAATAGGGGATGGTACCTGCTGCAGGTGGTGTGAAGTTTGCTGATGTTTTACTGCAGTTTATCAGTCTCGTTATTCTAGCTGTTCCCTGGATACTGCAGAGTGTTCCACTGGACTCCAGAGTTTCAAAATAGTTGATTGAGACAGTTCCTACCAGTTTAACAGTTTTGGTGAAGAGACTGATTTCTGGAACTTCCTACTCCTCCATTTTCCCATAGTCCTTCTCTAGGGTACATTCTGTATGTACAGTTCAGTGGGTTTTGACTGATGTGTAATTTCATGTATTCACCATCATGGTATCATACAGAATAGTTTTACTGCCTTAAAAATGCCTTTTGCTCTATTTCTTAATCCCTTCCCCTTCATCCCATTCCCTTTTTATTGTCTCTATCGTTTTGCCTTTTCTATAATGTTGTGTGAGAGAAATCACGGTATGTAGCCTTTTAAGACTGACTTCATTCTTTCACTTAGCAATATGTATTTCGTGGCTTGGTAACATTTCTTTTTTTGTTGCTGAATAATATCCCATTGTATGGATGTGAAGGGCATCTTGTTTGCTTACAATTTTTAGCAATTATGAATAAAGCTGCTATAAGCATTTATATGCATGTTTTTGTGTGCTGTAACTTATTCGCAGTTCATTTGGGAAAGAGGTAAATACAGTTTTAAGTGAGGTTTTGTGACTCCCTTGGGTAAATATATAGGAGTGTGTGCTGATTTGGAAAGATTATGTACCCTTGAGAAACCATGTTTTAATCCTGATGATCTGTCTTGTAGAAGCGGCTGTTTTCTTTAATCCAATAAGCATTGTAGGTCGGAAACTTCATTAATTTATCTCCATGGAGATGTGAGGCACCCAGTTGTGGGTTTTAACCTTTGATTCGAGGGAGATGTGACTCTACCCATTCCAGGTGGGTCTTGATTATTTAATGGAGTCCTTTAAAAGAGGAAACATTTTGGGGAAACTGAGAGAGCCATAAGAACAGGAAAGCTCATGCAGCCCAGAGACCTTTGGAGATGAAGAAGGAATACGTCCTGGTGGAGCTTCATGAAACAAGAAACCTGGAGAGAAAGCTAGCAGACGTCGCCAATCTTGCCATGCGCCTTTCCATTTGAGAGAGAAACCCTCAACTTCATCGGCCTTTCTTGAGTGAAGGTAACCTCTTGTTGGTGCCTTAATTTGGACATTTTTATAGACTTGCTTTAATTGGGATATTTTTACTGCCTTAGAACTGTCAACTTGAAACTTAATAATATCCCCTTTCTAAAAGTCGTTGTGTTTCTAGTATATACATTCTGGCAGCTTGCGAATCAGTACAGAGTGCAATTTTTGAATCATATGGTATGCCTGAGTTTAGCTTTGTAAGAAACTGCCAAACTGTCTTCCAAAGTGGCTGTACCATACTGTGTTTCCATCCATTTTTTTATTCTCATACTTAAAAAAATTGAGATATGATTCCTTTACTATAAATTTTACCCTTGACATTTTTATTATCCCCCAAAAGAAATATAATTCCCATTCGTAGTCAGTCCAGTTCTCCTTGCTCCCTGTGTAACCACTGATGTCCTCTAATAAATTTTCTGTCTCCATAGATTTGCCTTTCTGGACATTTCATATAAATGCAAGCATTTAGTATGTGGTCTTTTGTGTTTGACCTCTTTCACTTAGTATAGTGCTTTTTTTTTTTTTTTTTTTTACCAACATACAAACACAAACATTCTTACCATATATATGATCATTCCATTCTATATATATAATCAGTAACTCACAATATCATTACATAGTTGTATATTCATCATCATGATCATTTCTTAGAACATTTGCATCAATTCAGGAAAAGAAATAAGACAACAGAAAAAAGTTCATACATACCATACCCCTTACCCCCCTCCCTTTCATTGATCACTAGCATTTCAAACTAAATTTATTTTAACATTTGTTCCCCCATTATTTATTTTTATTCCATATGTTTTACTCGTCTGTTGACAAGGTAGATAAAAGGAGCATCAGACACAAGGTTTTCACAATCACACAGTCACATTATGAAGGCTATATCATTATACAGTCATCTTCAAGAAACATGGCTACTGGAACACAGCTCTACATTTTCAGGCAGTTCCCTCCAGCCTCTCTGTTAACGCCTTAACTAAAAAGAGTATAATGCTTTTTAGGGTTCATCTATATTATAGAATGTACTAGTACTTAATTTCTTTTTGTGGCATGTAATACCACATTTTGTTATATATTCATCATTTGGTAGATATTTGGGTTGTTTTCACTTTTTAGCTGTTAAGAATAACACTTTTCTTCTTTCACCTGAGAGTTTGTCACTTATTTGTGGATTTTGTGGATAGTGTAGAAGTTTTCAAACATATCTGAAAAGGATGTTAGATAGAGTGACCATCTTTTTCCTACATTTTTGCTTAAATTGAACTGCTTTGCCTCTAGCAGGCTCTCTAATTATATTCTTTTCTTTACCTTCATTATAATGAAGATGTTGTGATTCTTGTATCTGGTGATTAGTATACTGAAGAAAGGAGAAGAATAGCATGCTTTTAGACTTCCTTAAAAACATAGAACTAAGTTTCCCGTAACACTTGGTTATTGTAGCCAAAATGTCTATGAAATGGGACAGAGGGAAGTACAAATCTTTGGGTAAGGGAAAGGAGGGTTTAGCACCTAGACTCTTAGAAAGCAGTGGCATGAAAGTTAGTTTGACCCAGTGTCTGAATCTTTCTAATGCCTTGGGCCCTGAATCAAGACCAGTAATTTGCTGTAGCATTGGTTTCAAACAGGAGCCAAGAGCAGTATCTTCTTATGGTTAGCTATTCAGTACCCTAATGAAGAATGGTCAGTTCATTTGGCAGAAAACAGCCTGTAGAATAATTGTCATTGCTCTTTTACAAAGCAGTTGGACTACAATAGGTTTAAGAATCAGGGACTTTGTGTGGATAAGGATTTAACCAAACTAGTGTTTCCTGGCAATTCGGAGAAACTTTTATCCCTGTCTTCGTTCCTTTCTTTTCCCTTCCCTTTCCCTCAGTCTTGCTTACTCACTTGCTTCGTGGTTGTAAGAACATTAGTTAAGCAGTCTCATACTGTTTGATTTTTTAATTTTTTATTTTCTATTGTGAAATATATACAAAAAAGC
This sequence comes from Myrmecophaga tridactyla, assembly GCA_004026745.1. Classification (NCBI taxonomy): domain Eukaryota; kingdom Metazoa; phylum Chordata; class Mammalia; order Pilosa; family Myrmecophagidae; genus Myrmecophaga; species Myrmecophaga tridactyla. The sequence goes on along the minus strand of PVIY010003998.1, from coordinate 10,694 downwards.
TATATATTTCAAGTTACATTGTAACAAGTAGTTATAGGACAGATTTCATAGTTGGGTTTGGGTGACCGTTCTCCAATTTCAGGTTTTTCCTTCTAGCTGCTCCAAGACACTGGAGACTAAAAGAACTATCAATATAATGGTTCAGTAGTCATACTCATTTGTTAAATCCTATCTTCTCTGTTACGACTCTTCGTCCTCCTTTGATCCTTCTCCCATTCTTTTGGAGTACTTGGGCTATGCCCATTCCAACTTTTTAATGTTGGAAAAGGGTGTCGACAATATGGGATAGAGGGATGGAAGTAGTTGATGTTCTTGGAGAGCCTGTCCCTTTTGGGTTTCAGGATTTATATGGCCTCGGAATCATCTGGAGGTGTTGTAGGTTTCTGGGAAGTAATCTTAGTGTGTGGAACTTTTGTAGAATCTTAGAGTTCTGGGTGTTCTTTACGGTTAACAAGAGTGGTGTTGGTTGTGGGTTTGCAGACAGTGGCAATGAGCAATATCTAGCTGAAGTGTACATAAAGGTAGCTTCCAGAATAGCTTTTTAACTGTATTTGAACTCTCTTTGCCACTGATACCTTATTTTGTTACATTCTTTGCCCCAGTTGGGTCAGGAAGGTGTTGTCGATCCCACAGTGCCAGGGCCAGGCTCATCCCTAGGAGCCATGTCCCATGTTGCCAGGGAGACCTTCACTCCTGGATGTCATGTCCCATATAGGAGGGAGGGTAATGAGTTTACTTGCCGAGTTGGGCTTAGAAAGAGAGGCCACATCTAAGTAACAAAAGAGGTTTTCTGGATGTAATTCTTAGGCATAATCATAAGTAGGCTTAGCTTCTCACCTACAGAAATATGTATCATAAGAGGCTTGACAGTTTCTTAAAAAGTTAAACAAAAATTATCACACAACCCAGTTCTAATTTGCACACTGCTGGAATGCGATATACCAGAAATGGAACGGCTTTTAAGAACAGTAATTTATTAAGTTGCAAGTTTACAGTTGTAAGGCTGTCAAAATGTCCAAATTAATTAAGAATATAGAAATGTCCAATCTAAGACATATAGGGAGAGTCCTTGGTTCAAGACAGTCGATGACATTCAGGGTTTCTCTCTCAACTGGATAGGCACATAGCAAACATGGTGACGTCTGCTAGCTGTCTCTCTAGGCTTGTTTCATGAAGCTCCCCCAGGGGGTGCTTTCCTTCTTCATTTCCAAAGGTGTCTGGCTGTGTGGGCTCTGAAGCTTTTCCAAAATGGTTCCCTCTTAAAGGGCTCCAATAAGCTACCCCACCTTGAATGGGTGGAGACACATCTCCATGGAAACCATCTAATCAAAAGTTACCACCCACAAACAACAACAAAAACAACAACAAAAGTTACCACTCACAATTGGGTGGGTCACATCTGCATGAAACAATTGAAAAGGTCCCACCCAGCAGTATTGAATGAGGATTAAAGGATGTAGCTTTTTTGGGACACACAAGATTCAAACCTGACAAACCCAATTGTTCTGCTCCTAAATATCTACCCAAGAGGAATGAAAATACTTGTTCACATGAATACTTCATATGAATGTTATGGTAGGATTATTTATAACGGTCCCAAGCTGTAAGCAACCCAAATATCCATAACTGGTAAATGAATAGATAAGATATGGCATATTCATAATGGAGCACTGCTCAGTAACAAAAGAACAAAATACTGATATGTTATAGATGAACCTCAAAAAATACTGTGCCAAGTCAAAGAAAGCCAGACATAAAATTACATATTGTTTGATTCCATTTTATAAATTCTCTGGAAAAGGCAAGTTTATAGAGATAGATTGTTGATTAGTGGTGACCTGATATTGGGGATAGGGATGGGGAGTAACTGTAAATGGATCTTTCTAGGGGTGAATAAAAATATTCTAAAACTAATTTATGGTGTTGCCCCTTCAGTAAAGTGACTATAAATCATTGAGTTGCATATTTGAAATAGGTTAATTTTATGATACTATAAAATATACCTCAATAAAACTGTTAAAATATAAAACCTATAGATTTTTAAAAAATATTTTTATTGAGAAATAATCCACACATTTACAGTCCAATCATATTAAATAATGCATGGCTTACGATATCACATAGTTTTATATTCTTCGCCACGATCATTTTTAGAACATTTGTATCACTTCAAAAAAAAACCAACAGAAAACTTATTTCATACCCCTTACTACTCCCGCTCATTGACCCACAGTATTTCAGTCCACCCCTATTGTTTGTTTATTTTTACACTAATTACTATTTTTTTTTACTCATCTGTCCCTACCCTGGATAAAAGGAGCATTTGACACAGGTTTTCACAATCAAAGTCACATTGTAAAAGCAATGTAGTTACACACTCGTCAAGAATCAAGGCTACTGAACACAGTTCAGCAGTTTCAGGAACTTCCTCTAGTCACTCCAATACACTATAAACTACAAAGGGATATCTAATGTGTAAGAACAACCTCCAGGATAACCTTGTGAAATAATGAAATCTCTCAGCAAGACGGAGATTTTGTTTTGTCTCATTTATCTCCTCCCCCTTATGGTAGAGAAGGCTTTCTCATTCTGATGATACTGGCTCCCAGCTCATCCCTGGGAGTCAGGTCCCATGTTGCCAGGGAGATTTATATCCCTGGGAGTTACCACCCATGTAGGGGGAGGGTAGTGTTCACCTGAGAAGGTGGCTTAGAGAGAGGCCACATCTGAGGAACAAAAGAAGCTCTCTGGGGGTAACTGTTAGGCATAATTATCAGTATTGGCTAATGTTTTTAAACAATATTTCTTCTCCTAAAATTTCCTAAAAGTTGCATTTATGTTGATTGAACATGTTATATTCCTAAGAGCAGCATAGCAAGGTAGAATTTTTAGGTCTTTTCAAATTAGCAGTCCTAATTTGAAAGCTTCTCCTTTTATATGATTATCAACAGACATCATTGTTAGGTTAGGAAAATCAGTAAGAAATTCAGTACTGTAACTTACTAGCAGTTTATTTGGAAAAGAGGTAAATCAAGTTTTAAGTGAGATTTTGATAACTGCTCTTTCCACTGGTGAGCTTCAATGTTGGTTATAGTCAGCCTCATGGAAGTACCTTTTAGCCACTCTAGTGATCTGTGCTTTTAAATTTGGCAGCAAAATTCTTAGTGCTTTTGGGTCCAGCAAACTGGGCATTCTGAGGAAATCTTTTCTTTGATCAAAGATAGGCAAAGGGTAAGGAGAGCAGAAGTGTTCTGGGGTTTGCTGAAAAATATGCTGTATTTGGCTTACTTGATTCCTTTGGTATTGCTGATAGGCTTTTCTCTCTTTTTTTTTTTTCCTAGGACTTGGATGTTGTGGGTGACGGAATGCAGTGTCCTCCTTCACCCTTGCTTTTTGATCCTTCACTAACCCTTGAAGATCATTCAATCAAAGAAATTGCTGAAAGACCAGTGGATATCTTGGCAAGTGAAGAACAGTCCCAGCCAGTATTTCATCATGTAGTGACCAAACCAGGCACAGGGTTCCCTACTGGCTAAAATACACTCCCTGGGAGTAAGGGTGTCATTACAAATAGAATGTAAAGATGCCCAGTTAATTTTGTCTCAGTAAATACCATATCAGACAGGTACCTTTTTTTTTTTTTAAAGCACTTTTCTGCTCCCAAATGCCCTTCTCTAATTCTCCAGATGAGCCCTTAGGTAATTTACTGGACCCTGATTCCCAAATCCTAAAGAGGAGACATAATTTATTTAGTTAATTAGAAAATATTGAGGTAAGGAATCTGGGTAAATTAAGGTGTTCACTACTCGAATTGTTTTATTTGTAGAATAAGGATCATTAATGTGATTTGGCTTCTTTTCCTGCGCCTTGGGTAGGATACCAATGATAGGCCTTGACTGAAGGCTAGCAGTTATATTATAGCTGTTGGTTTCAAGCAGAGGCCCAAAGGACTATCTTCCTCTGGTATGTTGGCTGTTCTGGAAGCTCAGCAAGAATGGCCATTTAATTGGAAGACACAATGTACTGTTCTGCCCCCATCCTCATCCCAATGGTAGAGGCTTAGAAATGCTGTAAGTAGTGAATTATGATTCTTAAGGGACAGTAATAGTTAAGTATGGGGCAACTGCCCAAAGTTATATATTTCTGTTGTCTTACTCTTGTTGCTACTGAATAGATATTGATAAGTCATTCAGACTACAGTGAATGAATTGTAACCAAAGTGCCTTTACATTATTTTAACAGGGCCAGATTCAGGTGGCTGGAGATGTGTGCAGATCCCAGGGATCTTGGAATTCTGAGAAAGCTTCTGCACTGTTGTCTCAGAGTGGAGTGACTACTGCAAATGGGAAGCCAGAACCCTCTTCTGTCAGTTGATAGATTGTTTTGGTAATCATTTGACTCAGAGGATTTGAATTTCTCCATTTTTAATCAAGTATTTCTGACCTTCTCTCACTAAATAAGAACAATCCAGACCACTTTGTTTTTCTTCTGGGTTATTGAATGCTACAGTCACACATAAAACAAATTTTGGGGGAATGGACTAAAGTGTCCAAATGTTGTTTCTTCCCACTTGGGGCAACGAAGAGAGAGAGAGAGAGAGACAGGTGATCCCTGCTGGAGCTGCCAGGATTGAATGAGCATTGGACTAGGTCTTAGGGGAAAGAGACATCTTTGTGATGGAATTTCTGAGTCTTGGATAGGAATCCACATAGATATTTAGGTGAGAACTGTATAAATAGTGCCCTGGAATATTGAGGGACTCAGTTTTTGGTTGTCACTATCTAACAGCCTGTGTTTTAGCCTTTCTTTACCTTTGAACCCCCTCCTTCCAATGAACTCTGACCTAGATTCTCTTTGAAACAATAGCTCACAGGACTGGGTCCTTCTTAATTAACCATCTTCCTACTTCTAGCCAGTGTAAATTTGTGTAGTGACTATCTCGTGTAAAATACGATAAAAATTATTGTATATAGTTTCTATTAAATGTTAAAGAAAATGTTATGAAAATCTAAAATAATCAATCACCTGAATTGTGTGCATGTTTTATTTCTATTTGAGAGTATCTCTTTTTTGTTTGTCCTAGGGAGTTGTCTCTGATGGGAAAGGGAAAATGGGGAAGATGTATTTCATCTCAAGAAGTAGATACATTTTCATTAATATCTTTTGATTGTGGTTTGGAGGATAAGGAAAGACTGAAATTAAAATGAAAAGGGCAGGACTTCCTAATTAAAACCTGTCAGTTCCAAATATCTTCCCTCTTTTTACCCTCTTTTCGGTGCTCCCACTCTCATTTCTGTCTCATAGTTAACGTCTGGTTGTCATCTTTAAAAATTCTCTAGGTCTAGGAATATACATAGACTATCCAGAGAAATTGGGCCCAATGCTGGATCACAGAGATAAGTGTAAATTGTTGCCACAAAATTTCAAATCATTGTGATGTTGAATCTTAGGTAGGGTTAAAATAGAGGTTCAGTTAGGGTTAAGGTTCTATTTGTTACTATCCTAAAAGTTACCTAATAATACAGTGCATGATGGTAAGGAGGCCAAAAGATTGCCTTCTGTACACATGAATTGGGGAGCCGAGAAGGGTTTATATAGTTGTACAATCATTTTGGCTTTAGTTTAAACATTTGTATCCAGAGGCTGGTTTGTAAGCAACTCATAGAAGGCTCATTAGAGTAAGAACTGGGGAGATTGCCTTTAATAGGTCTTTATTTTTTGTTTTTAAAGTATTTTTATTGAGCTATATTCTCATACCATACAATCCATCCAAAGTATAATAAAATCAGTGGCTTTTGGTATAATCACAGAGCTGTGCATTCATCACTAGTCAATTTTAGAACATCTTCATTACTCCAAAAAGAGAAACCCCATACCCCTTACTTTAGTTGACTACCTCTCAATTCCTCTGTCCTTCCCTAGCCCTCCGTAACCATTAATCTGATTCTGTCTTTAGATCTATGTATTTTTCCAGTTTTAGTAAAGGATTTTACTTGCTAATCCCTCAAAGCAAAATTCAGAAGACAGCTACCCATTGCAAGAACAGTTATATAATAAAACATTTAAAATCATCCTTTCTTTTTCCCCAAGGTGTAGTCTTTTATGTTTCTTGCACTTTAGAGCAGAATGATGCACAGAAATAAGTGTAAAAAACACACAGCACTCGTTAAAGGAGCTCCCACTTTCTGGTGCTCTTTTTTTCTGTAGCCCCCCATTTTAATAGAAATTTATTGTAAAATTTCCTTTTCTTTGTAGCAAAATATTTAAAAAATCCCTCCTATTTTTCCGACTTGAACTGTAAAAGTACAGAATTTAAAAGTTTCTTCCCCCGGCTGTGGTTAAAGCATGGAATGTTGAAGAATATCTGGGTTACTCTATGTTCTTTGGTTATATACTTAGACATTTACAGAGAAAGTTGAATCTTAAGTTCTGTTACTCCCCAAAGTGGCTAACAGAGCAGAGGATTTGATGAGAACATCTGAAAAAGCTGACCGTTCTATCATGGAGCAAAACAGGCCTTTTCAGTCTTCACAGATACTTAGATTTGTTAATCACAAACCCTGAAATGAGATTCCAGCTCCAAATAGAGAATATATTTCAGAGAGAGCCAGCAGAGTGCTGAGATAAAGGAACAGAATAGAGAGCTGGTGAGTGTACTGAGTAAAGAATGCCAAGAAATGTATAGTGCCATTTTCATTTAATAAGGCAGTAGTATAGCAACCTATGATCACTAGATATTTTTGTGGGATTGCTGTAGGAAAACATGATTGGCAGGTGCCAAACTCTGGCTTACTGTGCTGATCAACTCCAGCACCAAGTTCCTGGAGAGACTTCAGGTTGGGGAGTGTAGCAGAGGTATTTCTTGCCAGATGGGAGCTTTTTGGTGAAGACTCCTTTAGGTGAGAGTGTTTTGGCTTCTTCAGGGATAGCTGGAAGGATCATCACACAGTCTCCATCCTTCCGGTCAGCCAGGGTGCCAACACTCTTCTGCAGCTGGAGGGAGATAACTACTCCGAGAATTTCCTCAAAGTTCCTTCCAGTGGTAGCTGGATAGAGGATAGACAGCTTCAGTTTCTTAATCAGGACCAGAATCAAACACCACACGAGCTCTCACGAAATGGCATGCCATTTTCGTCCTCTGCTGGGTCCAGCACTCCCAACAGAATGGCAAGGTCCTGATTCTTATCATTGATGATGGGAAAAGGTTTCTGTGGGCTCATTACCATTGAGTGCATTGATACCCTTGCCCCAGGTGAGATGGTCCTCAATACTATTGAAACGGTAATCATCTTAACATTTCTTTTGGCAAATTCTGGTGCTAGCTTTGCAGCTCTGCCAAGCTTCGTAGTGCACACTGGGGTAAAGCCCTGAGGATAAGAGAAGAGAATGCTGCATGAAATCTCCCAGACAGTGGTAGAAACTGATGTGGCCGACCTGATATTTGCCTCAAAATTGGGGTTCTCATCTCCGAGAAGCGAGCCTCCAGGCATGGGGCAGCTGTGACATGGCGGGGGTACGCAGTTGTGTCACCAGCTGGCTGATTCTGGCTCTAGATTATTTATATTTACCTTTCGTGTAAATGAAATCATACAACATGTAGTACTTGGAATCTGGTTTCTTTCACTTAGCATCATATATACGTACATATTAAAAAAATTTTTTTTAATTAAAAAAAATTACAAGAAACACAAACATTCCCAACACATACACTCAGCAATTCACAATATCATCACATAGTTGCATATTCATCATCATGATCATTTCCCAGAACATTTGCATCAATTCAGAAAAAGAAAAAGACAACAGAAAAATAAAAACAAAAAATTTTACATACCATACCCCTCACCCCTCCCTTTCATTGATCACTAGCATTTCAAACTAAATTTATTTTAATATTTGTTCTCCCTGTTATTTATTTTTATTCCATATGTTCTACTCATCTGTTGACAAGGTAGATAAAAGGAGCATCAGACACAAGGTTTTCACTATTGCACAGTCACATTGTGAAAGCTATATCATACAATCATCAAGAAACATGGCTACTGGAACACAGCTCTACATTTTCAGGCAGTTCCCTCCAGCCTCTCCATTACATCTTGGATAACAAGGTGGTATCTACTTAATGCGTAAGAATAACCTCCAGGATAACCTCTTGACTGTTTGGAATCTCTCAGCCATTGACACTTTGTCTCATTTCACTCCTCCCCCTTTTGGTCGAGAAGATTTTCTCAATCCCTTGATGCTGGGTCTCAGCTCATTCTAGAGTTTTTCTCAATCCCTTGATGCTGAATCTCAGCTCATTCTGGGATTTCTATCCTACGTTGCCAGGAAGATCCACATCCCTGGGAGTCATGTCCCACGTAGACGGGGAGGGTGGTGAGTTTGCTTGCTGTGTTGGCTGGAGACAGCTCACATCTGAGCAATGAAAGAGGTTCTTTTGGGGGTGACTCTTAGGCCTAATTTTAAGTAGGCTTGACCTATCCCCTGTGGGGTTAAGTTTCATATGAACAAACTCCAAGACTGGGGGCTCAACCTATAGCTTTGGTTGTCCACATTGCTTGTGAGTATATCAAGAATTCAACTTGGGGAAGTTGAGTTTCCCCCCGTTCTCACCATTCCCTGAAGGGGACTTTGCAAATACTTTTTCACACACTGATCAAATCACTCTGGGATTCATGAGGGCATCACCTGGACAAACCAACAAAATCTCATGTCCTATACAAAGTTCCATGTATTTAAGGTGTTCAACCAACTATCTATGTAAGTTATATTAGGAGATGCACTAGTCAAAGTATAAATTTGTACCAAATAAACATTTTTGCTTTAGTCTCACACATGAGATAAAATTTTAAAATATTAATTACCATCTATTTTCAGCACACTGCAGTAATGACATTCTTTCGTTCTTCCTCATGCAAAAACTTTTTAAATTTGTACATTTAGTCACTATCATTATACACTCTAGGCATTCCTAGATTATACCATCTCAATCTTTATCGTCTATCTTTCTTTGTGATTTCATTTATGCCCCAGCCCTCCTCCCTCTATCATTCTCACATTCAGCTTCATACAGTGTTTTAACATAATTGTATTAGTTAGGTAATATTGTGCTGTCCATTTCTGAGTTTTTATATTCAGTCCTGTTGCACAATCTGTATCCCTTCAGCTCCAATTACCCAATATCTTACCCTATTTCTATCTCCTGATGGTCCGTGTAACCAACGAAATATTCCAAGTTTATTCACTAATGTCAGTTCATATCAGTGAGACCATACAGTATTTGTCCTTTTGTTTCTGGCTAATCACACTCAGCATAATGTCCTTAAGGTCCATTCATGTTGTTACATACTTCATAACTTTATTCTGTCTCACAGCTGCATAATATTCCATCTTATGTAAATGCCACAGTTTGTTTAGCCAATCGTCTATGATGGACATTTTGGCTGCTTTCATCTCTTGGTAATTGTAAATAATGCTGCTATAATCATTGGTGTGTAAAGGTCCATCTGTGTCCTTGCCCTCATGTCCTTTGAGTAGAGACAGCATCTAGATGGGTCCTGTTTTTTTAATCCATTCTGCCAGACTATGTCTTGATTGGAGAGTTTAATCCATAAACTTTCAGTTTTATTACTGCATGGGTAGTACTTTTTTCTACTATTTCGCCTTCTGGATTTTAAATGTCATATCTAATTTTCCTTCTTTTTACCTTTACTCATAGTCTTCCTTTCTACATTCTTCTCCACACCTCTCTCTTCTGTCTTTTCGTATCTGTCTCTAGTGCTCCCTTTAGTATTTCTTTCAGAGCTGGACTCTTGGTCACAAATTCTCTCAGTGATTTTTTTTTCTGAAAATGTTTTAATTTCTCCCTCATTTTGAAAGAACAATTTTGTTGGGTATAGAATTCTTGGTTGGCAGTTTTTCTCTTTTAATAATCTAAATATATCATTCCACTGTCCTCTCGCCTCCAGGTTTCTGCTGAGAAATCTATGCATAGTCTTATTGGGCTTCCCTTGCATGTGATGGATTGCTTTTCTCTTGCTGCTTTCAAGATTCTCTATTTCTCTTTGACCTCTGACATTCTGATAAGTAAATGTCTTGGAGTATGTCTATTTGGATCTATTCTGTTTGGGGTACGCTGCACTTCTTGGATCTGTAATTTTAAGTCTTTCATAAGAGTTGAGAAATTTTCAGTGACAATTTCCTCCATTAGTTTTTCTCCTCCTTTTCCCTTCTGTTCTCCTTCTGGGATACCCACAACACGTATATTCGTGCGCTTCATATTGTCTTTCAATTCCCTGAATCCCTGCCCATATTTTTCCATTTTTTCCTTATATTTTCTTTTTCTTGCTGGATTTCAAATGTTCCATCCTCCAGTTCACTAGTCGTATGTTCGGTCTCTCGAAATCTACCATTGTAGGTTTCCATTGTTTTTTTCATCTCTTCTACCTTGCTTTTCATTCCCATAAGTTCTGTGATTTGTTTTTTCAGACTTTGGATTTCTTCTTTTTGTTCATTCCTTGCCTTCTTTATATCCTCCCTCAATTCATTGATTTGGTTTTTGATGAGGTTTTCCATGTCTGTTCGTATATTCTGAATTAAATGTTTCAGCTCCTGTATCTCATTTGAATTGTTGGTTTGTTCCTTTGACTGGGCCATATCTTCAATTTTCCTAGTGTGATTTGTTATTTTTTGCT